>RXPK01001295.1:0-104780 GCA_004143645.1 Protaetia brevitarsis | reverse complement strand
TGACGTAAAATTTGTTTTATTTATTACAAACACTTGTAATTACCATTCACCTCGAACGAACAAAAAAGTTTCTGTGTGCTCCGTTCAATAAAAATAATGATGCGAGGCCAACGCTCGACGCCCGGCAAACAAAGTCATGTCGGTCAAGGAAAGTGAAAGTTCTGAAGCGCGCAAATGCCAACAGGGTACTAGTTTTTTTTCTGCATTTAAAAGTTTTCAATTCTCATATTCCTATATAGTCTAGATTAATGTACTAAATCTTATTTATTTGATTATGCTATGATAATAAATATAAAAATACGCATAACAAACGTTTACAAGCAATGATTCACCCTATAATAAACAATCGGGAATATCTGTGGGCACTGGAATTTCGTCCTATCCGGTTAATAATCGTGCTTAATCTGTTTGGATTCTCCATATTATCCAGATCGTTTCGGGGGGATAAATAGTTGCCGACGAACTTCGGCAGCCAGGGATTGGGCAAACAGAGTAGTCGGTAGGTACTTCGAGAGTGGAGGTTTGAATGTTTGCCTTTACTACGTTGTCCAGTGGACGCCAGAGGGCAGCGTCAGCGCAGACGCTCTCGTGCGACGTTGCCACATCTGAGTTGCGGTGATTCCGAACAAACACGGAAACTATACCGCGCACTCCTTAACAGAGAATGCATTTACGTATGAATTTCATAATATGTATATCCTCAAAAAAATAGTAATTTAAAAGAAAAATATTCTTGCAAATAATTTCGCAAAGAATTGTTTAAATATTTTATTGTACTGCAGAAAGAAAACAGTTAAGGTACAGGAACAAGTAAAATCAGTAAATACAAATAATTGATATACTTACTACTGAATCATTTCTAATATTAGTGTCAGAATGTCTTAATCATTTAGTACATAAAGCATCCAATAAGAAGGCGGTGAAAAGTAAAAAATACAAGATATATAATTCTGGTTTATCCTATATTTTTTTTTTTATGGTGAGAATAAATCAAAGAGTTGTTGCTGGAAGCTTTTATCTTAAGGTTACACAGGTCAGCATCTACAGAAGGAACGAATTTAAACATCTGTGTACATATCAAAACTAATAATAATAAAACAAGGTATTTTGCTTCTTTTTTTATCGAATATTGGTTTCATCAATAAACATTAGTATGGCTTTCGTGAAGATAAAAGTACCAATACAGTCTTAGATGGCTAATATATTTGGAATGATGCCAATGCCTTTCAGAGAGTAAAAATATATCTGGTGGCATCATGTTGACAGCATAAATTATCCAAAATTGTTCCTAAAGTTTTAGGGTTTTAATTATAATATTATCAGTACAATAGAAAACAAACCGTATATCTACGTTCTGAAAAAAAACTTCTCCCAGAAATTTCGTAAGTTCGACATTTGTTTATTTTAGAAGTTTACCAGAATAACTTAATGTTTTAATATATCTTATTAGTCTGTAAAACACTTTTATATACTTTCCGATATAACAATATCGTCCCTGTTAAAAGTATCACCCTGTATATGGCGTGAAATGCCTTAATGTTCTCGTTTACAAGATTCCTTAAATCAAAAATAAATGCAATAAGTCAATCTAGCTTGAGTTTTGTGCGATTAGTATGTACAAAACACATAAATGTAGTCCTTGTTTATGTTTATCACCCAATAAATATAAACCTAAATCATATTTTCAAACATAATCTTACGCAACATGCCTTCGTTGATCTACACTACCAAATTTCATGAATCTAGATCAATAAATAAAAAAAGTTATAGACGATTCAGTAGATCGATGCACCGTGCATTGGTCAATGGAATGCGGGTCAACTTGGGGTGAAAATCTTTTTCGTGAACAGGACTCCGCGCTCCTATCTTAGCGGCAATAAGAGAGATGAAGTGCGGGCGATAGAGTGGGGATAAAATGGGCAACGACCTTGTCTATCGTATGCGCCGTATGTAATTTTGATCTTGGAACCAATAAAAATTTGAATTGAAATAAAATTTTCTTTGACTAATGACTTTTTATAAGTTAATTCGTTACACTATGAGAGTTCTTTAGACTTTTGTTTATCATTTCATTGTTTTATAAACCCATTTTTGTTTTCTCCGACTAAGTTGCTCCTGTTTCCTTTTTCTTTCGATACGGTTATTGGGTTTCTGAAGAAGTCTATGCAAAAGTATTTTTACATTCAACAATATTGTCAAAATAGACAGATAACATATGACAGTGTATCCAATGAATCACTCAGCGCTGAACGTAGTAACAATACGAGAATTCGATTCAATTACGGTCCATGTAAAATGTATAGAGGCCGAGAGTTCGCGAAACAGAAGGGCCACCACATCGTTCGAGTGCATTTGTCATCCTGCAGTTCCGCCCGATTTGACGGGTCGCTGCCGCCGTCGACGGGAGACGCCGCGTCGCTGTCAGCGCCGAGGTGCTGCCGCCGCCGCCGACGCGCGGGATATCGAACGAATCACATTAAACGCAAATAATCACATTACACTCTCCGCTGATTTATATGTCACGTTTATTTAGGCGACCTCTATTGTTGTAAATCACGCGTTAAACTGTTTAGGAGCGGCGGACGACGAGTCCGAAAACGAACCGTTATTTATTCGGGTTTGATATTGGAACGTGGCGTGGCGGCGCGCGCGGGGCTCCCCCGACGGTAATGGCACTACGATGGCTTTTTATTGGACGTTGCGGAATGTAGTTTAGGAGCGGGCGAGAAATAAAAAAAGAACAGCGAAGAAGAAACGGAGAGACAGCAATGGGAGGGTTCCGAATATATAGATGAAAGGAAAATTGTATTGAATATAATAATTTGCTTAGATTGCTTAGAGCCCAATGATCAATTAAAGCTTCTAAGGCAGGGTTTATTCAAAGCACATCTAAAACCACCTACATTCTGTCTATAGATGTAAGGATTTTACTTATTCACCAGCACTCGAACTTCCGAAAAGAAATTCTCCAATCCTTCGAGCACGGGTGGTTCACAGGAACGTATTATTCACAAATATTGTTATATTAAGCGTCTATTATAAAAAAACATTTGTTAGATTTTAAAATATATTGGTATGCATACATATTGCTATGGTATGGCACCCCGGGGGTTATAAATTCTGTGTTATGTTATTATTAAAGATCAATCTTTGTCGATGCGTCGGGCAAATTCTCTCAGAAGTTAATATTTTATTTTTAAGTAAGATTTTGTTAATAGATTTGATTGATGAATTTATGTATTTAATCGTTTAGTTGTTTAAATTAATTTCAGTCATTTGTACTTATTGCCTTCGTCAGTATTGTATATATATTTTGTTCATTGTTATATTCAAGAGTATTCTGTTTGCATTTTATGCGCTGCGAGTGCACGCAGATAATTTTATATATATATGTGAGGTTCGGGGCCTCTTAAAGGGCAGTTCTTTGAAAGTTACCGTAAGTACATGTCTTTTATTTTCTTTGATGCCATAATTGGTAAATTCATTTTTATTTAAAATGTAGTTCGTTTTATTTGAAATTTTATCAGCTTTCAAGGAACTCTTTCATTAATAATTGCTGTTGTGTTTAATTGTGCGTATGTTGGATATAGGATCAGTTATTATTGTAATTTGTTTTTAGAAGAAATAGTTTTTTTAGTTTAATGAGTTTAATTTTCCGTTTCGTAGTTTTCAATTTAGTTTTGAGTTATTAATCACCTCGGATTAGGTGAAAAGAAGCATTGAGCTTGTATTTTTATTTCAATTTAATATTATTATACAATTGTTTGTCCACGTTTAAATTAAATTTTTGTGTGTTGTAATTTTAAGACCACGTGGATTTTTTTTTGTACGATTTGGATTTTCTTCTAGAACAAATCTGTTTTTTGTTTGATAAAGGATTTGCATCGTCCTTTTTAATTGTAAATTCCTGCAGTTTTTTATTTCGTCCAGGACCTTAAGTCCATGGTTTATTTTTTTACTGCAATTTGTAACAAATGTTTTTTTTTCTTTTTTTTTTATAAAAATAAAAATCAATGATTGTAAATGTCATTCTAAATTTCTATTCTTTTATTTTGAATTCAACCTTTGCAATTTTAATAATTAAAGATAGTCAATTTACTTTCACCCACTTTTTACTTTTCTTGATTAGATTAGTAACCCTGAGAGTAGATATTCTTTTGCGCCCTTTTATAATTTTATCCGCTGAGCTAGTTGATTTAATTTTTTTTAATTTCACTTTTCATATATGCTGGTATCATCTGTACACAGCAATATGTAGTTGTAAAAACATGTTTTATATTAAACTTACCTTAAATACTATGCATTCCTAATTGTAATTGTACCTTATCGGCTAAAAGCACTCGTCTTGTATATTTTATATTATTCTAATAGTATTTTATTTTCCAGCAGGTGATAGACCCAAGTACAGGAAAACATACATACATATCAAGTAAAAATAAGCATGAATACTTCTAAACAATTTCTTTAAAAACTAAAATTAACTAAATATAAATGAATTTAACTATCTCATTTTAAGATAATCTCCGCTTTATAGAAGCAGCGCCATCTGTTAGCGCAACTAGAAATTTAATGCAAACAGGTGCGCGTAACAGTATCATACCCCGTGTTATCTTTGGTTTAGTATAAAAGGGAGATTATTTCTTTAGTAGCAATTTAATATAAATAATGCAATGTAAGATTTATATATCGTCATTCATATATTATATGACGTCTATTATCCTGAAAAAAGTAATTATGTTGAAATTATTATAATATATAAGTAAAATATTAAAAAAAAAAAACAAATAACTACATCAAAGTATCTACAAGTTTTATTTCCTTGAATATATCCAATATGTTTTAATAAAATTTCCAGTTACTTTATTTTCATTTTTTTTATCGCTTTTCGCATTAATAAACCAGCTTTAAGTCGTTAAAAGGTACTATTCTAAAAGGTCAAAAGATTTTACGCGTACATACCTCTTAGGCCATACTCATCCCCGAGCGTCAATACAAAGTAAATTTCCGACACGGAAATGCTAGACCTAGTCTTCCGTCCCGATCTAATTCAATTTTTCTCGCGAATCTCCACTTGAAGCTCGAGCTTATTAAAAAGAGCGAGCTTAAGAGAAGAGACCGACTACCGAAAAATAATACCGATCGGAAAAGAACGAGAGGGTGAAGAACTTCACCTTTAAAAAAGAAAAAAAAAAAAGAAAGGAACTTAAAACACTGTTGATAAGTAATAAATGGGTCGCCGGTCGAACGCTCTGGGTCTCTCCGCGGGAGGCGAAAGCGACGGTTCTTACCTAGGCTCTTTTTTACAAGGAAACTCCATTAAATAGAGCACGTATCGGTAATGAAGGCAGCCTATTTCCTGAAGGATTTCTCCGTGGCGCGCTGGGGTAGAAGGATCACTTCTCATTGTCACGCAAAGACACTAAAGACCCGCTGATTGAAAAACCTTTTTACACTTCACCTTTCTTCCGGGAATAATTGGTTCTTTCTTCCGTTCCCTATATATATACCGGGTTTCCACGGGAAAAAAAATCGCCCGTTTTCCCGATATATTTTTAAGTAAGTCAGTCCACAAACAATGGAGCCGTTAAAGGGGGACGATTCGCCTCTCTTTCTTTTCTACATAATGGAAATTAAAAAATAAACACAAGGGGAACTGGAAAAAGGTTTTTATTTTAATGAAAAAGAAAGTATAGCGCTTAAATTGAAAATTTAAGGAATAACAATAAATTCCAACAGGACCTATATAATCAAAACAGTTTCCTCGTTTAAAATCCCGGCGCCGTAAACCCCGATATATATATAAGAAGACACGGGAGTTCACCAAATAGGGCGAATGAAACGTTCGATAAAGCAATTTAAATGGACCGCGGTCGCGGTGAATAAAACGGTTATTTCACATCGGGACAAGTATTGGATATTCTTGACCGGTAGGAGAGCCGCAGGCTGTAGATGCAATAACGGAGACCTGAGTTCTCTGCATACATCAAGTAAAAACCTTCTTCCCGAATACGCCCGAGGTATTCGAGGCGGCTGCTTGCGTGGCGGTGACCTGAGACACTCGAGGTAATAAAAATACTGGACGAGAAGAAGGGAGCATCAAATTGAGGTATAGCCCTATACATATTGAATCCTTATATGCTGGAATGCAAAAATTTTCCACCTATATATACACATATGTATTATATACTGGTCTGTTTTTACAGCACAGATGTCCGAAATTTATTTTTTAAAAAATTAAACTAGCGCGAGATCGAATAAGACTGTCCTGATCCTACTCCACTTTCCACGAAGATTATATCAATATTTACATCCACTGCTTCGAATGAAATTAGTTAATAAAACACAGTAACGTGCGGTCATTATACGGTTTTTATCTAATTGTGCGTATGCAACTTAATATACACTAATGTTAACCCGGACAACAAGTGTAAACTTGCATCTAAGGTATGAGTCATTCAACTAACTCCCACGCAAAATTAACGTAATAAACATTTTTCGAAACAGTATATTTCTGATAACAAATACAACCAGGTTTAATTAATATATATTCTAAAAATACGCATTTATGTCATATCTTAACTTATATCAGACATTCTTCATAATTTTTATGAGCTACTGAATGGACAATAATTGATGGATGCTTTTTATAGCCATACGCTCTATAAGAAAAATATAATATAAATTAAAAAATCGGGAACATGTTTCTTCAACATACTTGCACTGCTTACATGCTGCATTCAAAGTGAGAAACACCATTATTTATGTAAGCATCTACAATGTTCTTCATGTTTAGAGAAATAATTATTAAATATTCATTTGTAATATTCTCTATTTCATTTCTTACTGCTTCTTTCGATTGATCCGTTTTATGTAAGCGGTTCCGATAAATTATATCTTTTAGATGACCAAATAATAAAAAATCAAGCGGTGTAAGATCTGGTGATCTAGTTGGCCAACGTTCAAAGCCAATAATTCTGTTATCAAAAAAATCCTGCAAATACTCTCTTGTTTTTCTTGGTGGATGAGCAGTAGCATATTTTAAAAATACTCTAGCTGTAATTCATCATCAAATAATTGTTCCACACATTAACAGAATGATGGCGCTCTCTACGAACTTAACTCCAAAATGAAACTTATCGCAAACATTGTATATCAATAAAATTTACGTATACTGTTTAAAATTAAATCAAAACTACTAATTAACCATTTTTACTTAGGGTACATAGGAAAGGTCTCGTTACTGGTGTGGTTTCAGGTAACTACGGTTTGAACCCGGTTTGGACATACTCAGGGCTTCAACTAGCGGTTCAATGTTTCAATAGCTATCAGGATTCTTCTCAGGATGTTTCATAGAAAAATTGCAAGCTCATTGCTTCATTTAAACATTGTTAACAATTATGTACCTGTAATTGCCATCGATGCTCAGGTAACCAACACACAAACATTAAAGTACCGTAATTTACCCCAGTTGGAGGGGAATACACGGAATGTAACAAAAATTATAACATCCCGTAATTGATTATACAAAAAAAAAACAATTTAATATTTAATAAAAGAAAAGGAAAAAAACGTCCGTACATTCACGAAAAACTTCTAAATATATTTAAGACTACATGTTTCGGCGTGCAAATGCCATCTTGAGGTCTTAAAACGTCATGTTAAGAAATCTAAAAATTAAAAAGTTGAAAAAGGATATTATTTAAAAAAAAACACACGCAAAAAAAGACAAACAAAATATAAACAACAGATTAAAATTAACTGCGCGACCGTTATCACAGATATGGAATCAAGACAGTCTTGATGACGTTTTAAGACCCGAAGATGGAATTTCTATGCCGAAACATGTAGTCTTGAATATATTTAGAAATTTTTGGTGAATCTACGGACGTTTTTTCTTCTTCTTTTATTGTTTATTAATACCACATTCATAGATTTTAACATAGAATTTAATATTTGACATTTAGAGTAAGCGATCACTTAGATATGTTTATTTCCAATTACTCCTTCATTATACTTTTTTTTTTAAATAAGTTTGTTTTAATTGAGCGGTGGTTTTTCTAAATTAGTTTAAATACCACAAGCAGACATTTACATAGCAATATACATATAATATATATTGCAATAATTCTATTGAATATTTGCTTTGTTAGAATGATGATCAATCTATCAAGTGTAGCGTAAACAATATTTAAATAGTCAAAAGGTTATGTTACCATTCGAAATATTCGCGAAATTGATTCGGGGTTGCCATGCCTATACTCTCTTAGTACCAGATCGACATTTCAGTGTGAAAAACGCGCCGCGATTAAACTCGTATATCGTTCCGAAACGGTACAACTGGTAATCGGACACGTGAGGCGACGTAAGGCGGCAGGTTTCAGTCCGCATACCGACGACGAATCTTTGTCTTCCGGGTAAAACTAATTTCGCCCGCGCTCAGCGTCACATATATCACGTATCGGTCGAGTCCCGGGCGCCCTTTTTTCCTTATTGCAGTGCCGTTCGGCTGTTTAGCGAGCGCAACAGACACAAAGAAGACTTTACGCTGACACATTTAGAGGAATTTAAAGGAAGATTACTTTTATTTTCCGTTCCCGTGGAATCGCATCGATCCTATAAACGGGCGGGAACGTTATCCTTTCTCTTTGTAGTTTTCAGGGTGCAAATGTATTGGATAAATACAAAAATTAAAAAAAAAAAAACGATAAGTTTCTACACCTCTTTCCATTTTAACAGTTGGTGACACATTTGTGGTGTATAATATTTAAGATTGCTGCTACAGTTGGGCTTGGTGTATTTGAAAAAGCAGATATAAAACGGTTGACAAATTCTTGAACACTGCTGCTCGAATGGTCTCATTTAATTATTCCTCACGTGTGTAAAACAACATTGAAGTGGGAATTATACTAATTATACAAATTTAAATGAAAAAGAAATAACTAAAAAACCGAGATGAGAGAAAATAATTGATAACAGCGAAGACCTATATTCATCAATGCATGCCAGATTAGTACTGCCGTTTGTTGTTTGTTTGGAAAGACTGCGAGCAGGAGTGAAGGGGAGCGGGTGTAGTTTTCGATCCTCACTGCAATATCTTTGGCAACTATGGCGAGTTTTTACGCAAAGGTTTAGTTCGATGTTTCGATATGATATACATATATACACTAGGTAGATTTTAAAAAATCAATATATTCTTTGAATGGTATACACTTTCATTATTAAAAATTAATTTTTAATCCAATTACTACATAAGTTAATAATACAAACGCGTCTAATATGCTTCCGGACAGATTGCAGCTTTAAAAAAAAATAACACACCCACGACATAACTTCCCGTAAATGGTTTACGTATACTGACCCTTCGAAACTCGCCCAGCGAAACTCAATTATACTTTAATAACCATTTCGGTGGGTTTGGTGATAAATTGCCGCATTTAACTAATTGCCAGTTATCCTATTAGGTATACACCTTCACCTCGCAAAAACCCCAAACATATAGCACATACTGGGACGAGTTTCGGGTTTTTGCGCACGTCACGGATCTCACACGACTTCGCACAAAAACCTCCCGACGCTAAATTCAATACAGTAAAGTGCTCTTACTTCATTTTCCACGTTCCGCCACCTTAACAATGGTTCTGCCCTCTATACAAAGTCGGAACTGTACGGTCACGTCGAAAGTATTGTTGGAGCTTAATCTTAATTGACACCGCCCGTTATCCATCATAATAACAGATGAGTTTCGTCCGACGCCGACGCTGGCGGTGGGATTTCACATTTCGCACGTAGAAGAAAACGGGAGGAAGCGAACAGAAGAAGTTAATGCACTTGGAAAGGTAGAAAGAGATATAAATTCCGTGTGTGCCGAATACAGATGAATCCCAGAGGAAAGGTGGCATAACAATACAGAGCGATAATGTGCCATTAGTATACAATAAGACAGCTTTTTGGGAGATTGTTGAGGGCGCGGAATTGAGGAAAGGTAAAAAGAAAATGGGTGTTACCTTAAAGAAGAAGAAGAAAACGTTTAGTACAATTTCTGTACGAATTTGCGTCAATTTTGTGCCCCTAAAACCGTATAGGTCTTCTACTTTTATAGGTAATATTTCTAACTATAGGTAATTTTTCGAAGATTTTTTTCATGTAGCCTGAAATATTCATAGTAAATTTCGAAATGTGGGTAATTTTTCCAAGATTATTTCATGTATAGTCTGAAATATTCTCAAGTAAAATTTCTAAGGTAGTGATAATTTCCATTCAATTTTACTTGTTTGAAAGTAAAATTACAAAGAAAAACTCAGTATTTGTGATTTTTTTTTCCTAGCAATAAGGAAAATATCGTCGAAATAGTTTATTTAATTAGAATTGAATGCATGAAAGACAAATAGAATATGGATTTCTATTAATTATATTAACACAAAATTAGAATTGTTACCACTTATATACATTAAGTAAGAATATTTAAGCTGTTATAATAATTCAGACTTTTTTTCAAAAAAACTATATATATTTTCTTTTTTCTGTATTATCTTCATAATGTACTTATATATACAATGTGTTTTTGACTCCGCAGATCTGGAAAGAAATAGAAAAGCAAAAGTAGTTGAAAATTACTATATCTGTAACTGTAATTTTCCAAATTGTAAGAAATTTTTGTTTTTCCTAGGAGATATGTTTTTTTTAAATAATATTAGAATGTTATAATTTTTTTAAAGAAAGATAAAACTCACTTAAAATACTTGTACTTTGGGATAATTTCTAACATTTCGATATTAACCCCCATTCAGCGCGAAGAATTATTAAAAAGAGTGATTTAACCAAGTGCTCTTTTTAGATTCTACGCTATTAACTTTTCATTCAAAGTAAGATTATTCGACAGAATCTTTTTCACGTACGTTCACCCTCACGTGCAAAGAAATAACGAAAAAAAAAAAATCTCAGTCGGTGGATTCTCAGAAATCCGACGATATTAAACAACGGACTATCGGTAAGACGACGAAATTCCATCGGAGACGTCGACTGTCGACGGCAGCGCTTGCTTGTTGTATTGCTCTGCAGTGTCGTCGTCGCGATCAGAATTTAATCAAAGGCCGGAGCATGGTAGTGTACCGTACAGGGAGAAAACGGAAAACGGTGCAGGCTTGGCTTCGACGTTCCGCACGAGTACTATTTCGATATTCGCCGTTTAATCAGAATTATTTAGATATGAAGAAGGGAAGCGAGGAAACACAACAAGGGTCTCTGGTCGTATTCTTCTTTTTTTCCGGGGTTGAAGAATTCCTGCAAGAATTCGGATCATCTTCCGTAATATATACAACGAGGAATCTTTTTAAACCCGTGGTCGATTCCATAGTAAGCACATGAGATTTACCACAAAAAAACGTTGTGTTTTAATTAGCAGTTGTGTATAATAATGATAAGCTTTATTTCATAATATGATGCAATCCACATCAAAGTATAAGCCGTGATATTTCGTAACACAAAGTGATTTAGCGACTGACAAACATGATCTGGCAATTTACTTTTTTTTACCTAAGATATTTTCCTCATCTAATATTTCTTTAAACAAATCTGTCGGTTTGCGATAGTATATCGCCAATTGTTTCTTCTTCAATACTCAGATTAGTGTCATCAGCGTAGCATAGTAGATGCAAGCAAATTTCCAAAAACATATCGTTATGAAATACTATAAGAAAACGCATAAAATATTGCCTTCCGTAACCTCTGATAATAAAGGCAAGCGACGTATTATATCTGTGTACTGTGCGACTTAACTTTAATCCACTTATCTGTCAGAACGATTTGACGTAAGCAATATGGTAAGTAATATGGCGCATTGGGAGTATATTCAAGAACTGAATAGCCTGACAAACTGTAATGAAGTCACATTATTGCGGATGCCCGGACATTCGGCAATCGAAAGAAACGAAAAAGTCGATGAGTTAGCAAGAAAGGGATTGTCTGCTTCATATATAGGCCCAAAACTTATTCTAGGAATTTCTAAAAAGCAACATAAGAGCAGGTAAGGAGTTGGGTCAAAGACAAACACAAAGAACATTGGAATAACAACCAGGTAAACTTATGGTAAGATTTTTATTAAGGTACCATGAAAAATAAAGGGCGCAGAACTACTGCAGCTCCATAATAATAATAATAGTAATAATAATAATATACGTATATTTACAATAACACCATTACAGAAAAAGTTGAAATAAATTGTTTGTAGAAGTTTCTACAGATGTCAAAAAATATATATAAATATAAATAACACAAAGATATAAAAAAAAAACTAGACTGTATACAGACAGAATAGGAATTATCTTCACATCGTAATACGTCTCCTAACAAGACACTGTACACTGAAAGGACATCTACAGAAAAATGAGATCGACAGTGGAGATACCAACTGCAGGATGTGTAATGAGAGTATAGAGATGTGGTTACCACATTCTGTGTAAATGTGAGGCTCTGGACGCAAGAAGCAAGGCAATTTTTGGCAAGCCAAACATAAACCCAGAAGATAACTGCGACCAACTAATCAGAGACCTGTACCGATTAGTGCAAGGTACTAGGATCCTGGCATGGCTGGAATAATTTAATGAGTAAAAGAAATGGGAGACTAATACAAAAAGCCAAGAGACTACAATGTTTCCGGAGACTCCATGTCAGATGGCTCCCACCACTAAAAAAAACCATGCAGTTCGCTTTATTTTTTTAAGGGCCTTTTGACTGTCCTGATTTATTAGCACTTTTTAGCTTCAATATGTTGGTTTGTCGCTTGAGGAATACATCTACTTTTTCACGTGCTTGCTCGCTTATTGGTTGATAATTACTGTTCAAACTCATCTCGTAACAAATTTACAAAAGCTTTCAATTTGTATTGTTCTTCACTCATCTTCCGTTCCCTTTTGTGAGGCGGAGGATGACAGAGACACATCTGGAATGGATTGCTGTGGTGACCGTCTCTTCTTGTTTTAATTTTTGGCTTTATAGCGCCTTTTCCATTTTTAAATTTTTTTTATATACTTCTACTTTTTTTCTTGTGAAAATTCTTCACCTCTTTGGTATTTGTATTATACTATGTTTTAATCATTAGATAACGCAGAAGTACATACAGATTCATACAAAAATATAAATTGAGAATTCTTTTGGAAGCATGTTGAGTTAAACATCATTATGAATAAATAAATAATAAGTAATAATCTGTCAGCGGAATCGTATACTTTAGAATAGTTCGGATATAATTCCATCGAGCATTCCTATATTGGAATGTGAATTTGTTTATACTAAAAAAACTTCCACGCTATTGGTTTATTAAACAGTCAAAACAAATAAGGTCATATTTTTGCGTTTAAAGTTACTTTATCAAAGAGATACGAAATTACTTATCTACAATGACGAAAAAAAATGATTGAGTTAACCGTTTATCAGTTAACTGAATGTATGTTTCTTTTTAAATATGAGTAATAAAAAATACACTTTCGTATTATTTTACACTTCAAATGTTATGTTAACCCTACAAGTATTTACTATAACATGTGTTTGTATTCATTTGACAAAGTGAGTTAGATCATTATAAAAAAAATGTTGAAATAATCTCGTTTCTCTCAGTATCTATTCTGTTGTTTATGAATTGATAGTAATTCGTATGTCCCTAATTATTTAGCAATTAATTTAAACTATTTTCCATAACTGTGATGGATATAGACTAAATACGTAATAGTATAGTAATCATTATCTACTATTGATTAAAAAACAAGATTCGATGAAGTGTATCGACGAACTGTATGTAGTATGTACTGGACGTCATGTTCGCGATTGGGGGACTTTAGTTTATACTATACTACTCTACTAGGGTAAAGCACGCGTTACAAGTTACAATAACCGGAACGCGCGTCATCTGTGCTGGTGCTCGCCCAGAGCCCAAGGTATACCGTTCCGTCCGATATTGGTCACTTTTATTACTGCACTGCCGGAGTTGTGGCAGCCGTGGCCCCGTGATACGTGAGCGCCTGAACGGACAGACAAGAAGGGACGGCGGTGTGGAGATCTCCTTTCCGGACGCAGGACGAAGGAGATCCGGCTCCAATGAAGAAATAACATTTTATGTTGTTTTTACATCAGGCGATCGGTTGAAATTGCGTGTTCTGGCAGTACCGATGTGTATAGCCGTTATAGGTGCGGGGGAAGGGAGCGGGACATAAAACCCGGAAAAAGAAATTATATCTGCTTTGAATTAATATCAATAAGGATGAGACGTTAAATTCGTAGTGGAATCACTTTGAGTTAACTAGATTAGAGCGACTTCCTTAGTTGATAGGATATAGTCAATGGTGGTCAATGGTTAATCTACTACTATCCTTGTCGATTTAAGATATATTTAGAATGCTATAATTCTTATATATTTGGGTTATACCTGTAAAAGAATCATTTATATAATTCGTGCGTCCTTCACCTTTTTCCAGTGCTTTCATACCCCACTATAACGTAGAATAGGCATAAATACAGTTTGAGATCGGATGGACTCGCAATATTAGGTCGAGAGAGAAAATTGACGAAAATCGAAAACTATAAACCTATTTTTATTGCATGCGTGCGTCTATACCTATTTTATAAGCAATTTTTCATATCTTTATAGCCTAAACGGGATTGGTTGGGAAGGGATGCCTGCGCCGCCATCCCATAAACTATTAAAAATGCGCGTCGGGATGGGAAAAATAGAGACATGAATTTGGCGACATGAATAAAAATGTTTATTTAACTATCCGAATATATATTAAGTGTTAATCCTGTTAAAAGGACCAATCTATTAATGTTGAACGCATAAACGTAGCATGGATATTAATTTAATAATACACGATATACATTTATACAGATTCCAATTAAATCTTATAAGAGAAAGAAACAAACTGTCTCTATTAGACGTATGTACGGGCGATACATATGTAGCCCGGAGCGTTAAACATATGAACATCCCTGCTTGTTAAGTCGGCGAGTGTGCGAAATGAAGCTTATAAAAAGATATAGAATATACGGTAAAGTGACGTGACATGCCCTTTGATGTATTCTCCCTTCATCCTGAAACGTTTATAATGGCAGATTTATGACGGTATATCAAGAAGAAAAAGACTTCGTCGTTTAAATTAAGGTATAGAGACGTTCTACAGAAGAAGCAAAAGTTGCTGCATTTTTTTTTTGTTTTTAAAATGATGTTTTTAAAAATTCTTTCGCATTTATGAAACGGTCGGTTTTTTTTTAGTGTTGAAATTATTTTTTGCAAAGACGTTATGGAATTATTTTTTTTTCCAAATACGGATGACTGTGAATATAATTTTGTTTGATGAAAATCTAAAATTAAGTCACCAATATCGAGAAAATTAACATCACCGACTCTTGTAGATAATCTGATTCGTCTCAGTAAATAAATAAAAATGTTTTTATGAAAGACTTCAAACATAATAACTTCTGTCAAACGACACAATCATATTTCCTATGTCAAGTTTTAAATAACTATTTCGAGCTTCTCTCTATACTCAATTGCTCTAAACTGTCTGTCAGATTTTGGGAAATTTATATTGCATAGTGTATAGTATATAATATATAATATAATAACTCATACGATCAAATTTCAATTTTCTAAAACCATCAACGTCTAACAATCATATAAACAGGCGTATTAGGTGTTATAGGTTCAAATATTCTTGCACCCCTGAAGCGAGCCCTCATAAAAAATAAATAAAAAACACTAATTGAGTGCTCTCACGATCCCGAATTAAGCCTTCATCGTTTAACGGTGACGGCACAAAAGCGCACGAAATTAACTAAATAGGTTTAAATTGGAACATCCGCAGCCACTGCCACGGAGCAGGTGAAACAAATGCCGAGTGCGGTGCGCACACCGACCACGGGGGCACCTACGGAACGAACATCCAATTACCGGCCGCAATAAAAAAAAAAAAAACACGTCGACCATCAGGGAAACAAAAAGGCGATGAGTCACGTCGCTCGGCACACACCGAGTTTGAGTCGCGATGATAAATCATTCTCATCGTCGGTGTGGCGGAAGGAAGCGCTATACTAAAATCGACGGTAAATTTAAACTCACGCGATGACAAATAGGAAAGAAAGGTGACAGATTATATAAACTCCTGCAAAATGATTTGAGAGTGGAACGTATTTTCTATCTTTCGAACAGATTAATTTATAGTTTAGAATGTATTTCATACATTCGAGAAATAAAGTGATTTTCCTGCGTATATCTTGGCCAATTAACTCTTCTTTTGCATAGAGGAGCAATAAATTCCGACACCGAAGAAAATGAATACGAAATATCTAAGAGCTCGTCCGCATTACAGCAGAAGTACGCATCCATCCGAGACAGCGCAAGGCAGACTTGTATTCATTACGCTCTTGCGAAGAACCGGATAAAAGACGAGTGGCGACCTCTGTGTGGCCCACGCGAGAAGTTTAGTATCGCGCTACTTGGCTGTGCGAGTCAAATTTACAGTGTAACTATTTTAATCCTATAGCCAGCTTTCTGTCATTTTTTTTTTATTTTTTGGACAGATAGACATAAATCTTTCCACGTAAACGGGTAAATAATTAAAAACCTCGAGAATCAGCGGAGGGATTTTCCAATTTCGACGTTTAACCGAACGAAACCAAACTTGTTAGCCTATTTAGATTATTTACTCTTTTCAAACGTCTGTAGTAATTTCAAGGTATACGAAGATAGATGCTACTAGTTTAATCATTCTTGTTGCTAGTAAAGGAACTGAACCGATAGACATGTTTATTACCACCTTGTTGAGCTACGTTGGAGACCTCTTGCGATTTGGCTACGGATTATTGACGAAAAAACTAATTTTGCACGTGATAAATGCTGACGTTTTAATACTTTATTTAGTTCTCTAAGCATGTGGAGGATCCAGATATGCGCAGCAAAGGGATGCTCCTGCTTTTGTGCCTTTTTCTAAATATAGAGTTTAATATAATAAAGGACTTAACATTTTAGTGAATTGCAACAGAAAAGAAATATTGATTCCTTTCTATTTTTATATTATTAAATAGAATTATTAATCATAAATCTGTTGCAGATTTTTCGCAGCTATGAAGGGAATATTTCAATAAATAGAAAATAATTTAAAGGCTAGACCAAAATAGATACATAACAGGTAAATATACTTTGCGGCGAAGATACGAAAAAATGAGAGAGGCAGTTCAGAGCTATTTTTTCGAGATAAGAATATTGGTGCCATCAAATATTAAATTTATCTTACCCTTTTTAAGTTTTTAAATTACTAGTGTACCATGGAAACGACAGATCTATGGAAAAAATCGGCAGAGTGCCATGACAGCCAAATAAATTAATAATAATAATGACAGAGATATTATACTTTCCATGTTTCGCTAATACAATAGCAGTGTACTATGATTAGCGAAAATTATTTCTTATACGTAGAGTGCCATGCCCTCACAAATTGAAACAAGTGATTTTTTTTTATCTTTCAAACTATGTGCATCGGTGTTAGTTACATTATTTTATCCAATATCGTTATAATCTCCTTCGAGTTGTTTGAGTTCTATTATTGTTTATATTATATCGTTATTGCATTGTTGATTTTTTTTAAAAATGGTTGAGTTCACCAATTGTGAAAAATATGACATGTTGCATGAGCCAAATACTCGTATTTCCAAAAAGGCTGGTGAATAATTTTAAGAAATCGTGGATCATTTGGAAAAATTCGATCCAAAAAAATATATGAATGCTAAAAAGTGGCAAGAGAAAATATCTGGTTTGGGGTATGTGGAGACCTTTTCAACCACTTCTTCCAGAGAAATCGTAATTGCTGTAATAGTATTAAAAACCAAAAGTCTTCGAATCTTAAGAAAATATAAATACAATCCCTACAGAATTGGAATTAATTATTTTCTTTATCCCAACGATTATGAAAGAAAAATCAATTTTTGTCGGTGATATATACTAATATGGCAACAAAATGCTAATTTGAAAAATTGTGTAATATAGAGTGATGCAGCTCACATTACTAGCGATGGCACATTTAATAGGAATAATAACCACTATTGGAATGACACAAATCCCCATATAAGTAGACCCATTCGGATGCAAGGACGATTTGGTTTTAATATTGGATACTTTTTAAGAGGTTGCAGATTTTATTATTTTATATGATGGTAATTTGACAGCTAGACGATATCTTGAATTGTTTATTGCTCATTTGATAGAATTTCTAGCATGTACATAATAAAGCAATATTGTGTGATATATCGGTTTTATACGTATAAGTCATGTTTATATAATTTTAAGTAAAGTTGTATAAATATTTTTTAATATAAACTTTGCTAAATTAACTATATTCATCTGCCAACATTTTGCTAACATATCAAATTTTAAAATTAAATTTAAAAACGCTCATACATTTAGTTCATAAGTGCGAGCTCATCGCCCGACGAAAATCGTCGCTGGAATGCCCACGAACCACGGAATCAAACTGGGAATGATAAGAGAAGGCGAACCGACCGACCGACGGCGACATCTATCGGCCCAATAGTTGCCGGGTATTCCGCTACGCGTCGCCTCCGTACAAGAGGATGTCGATACACGGCGCGGCATCAACAAGCTAATTTCGAAATTCGATTACGCCCGTCTCCTCGATTATTATTTCCCTGCCGAAATTATATTTTTAATTATTTTCCCACCTCGCGTCATTTCCGCTGGAAATTGCCGTCAGCGAATTAGCGGTGAGATCCTGAGACGGCGGCGAAGAGCAGGAGAGGAAACTCGGGGTTATTATAATTTTGTTTATAATTTTCTCGTCGTCTCCTTTCCCCAGCCACTTACGTAGTTAGTTGCTTACTTACTTCGCGTCCGTCGTCGTCTCGCTTTTATTGTGTGCGTGTTCGAGGCGTGTGTTTAACACTAATTTCACCTCTCGTCTTCGGGGAAATTCGCTTCCTTCCTTTCCGAGTCGGCGGTAGGCGGTTTACTTTGTGTAATACATGTATATAGGGTAAACAAGTTTCTGCAGACGGTTAATAAAATTTTCATTATGTACGCAGGGAACTAATAATAATATGGGAGTGTAGTCGTTGTTGGTTATGTTAATAGTTCGTGAATATAATATGAAAAGGAGTATCTGCAGCACCGACTCATTTTACTTCGTATAGAAAAGCTTGTACAACTAATTCTGGAAGTCATATTTGATTTACAAAACACGTTATGTACACAGCGTGTTTTTGTTTTGCGCAGCCGAAACTAAAAATGGACCTTGGTCAGTGACATTTGACATTTTTTATAGAAAAAAAAACTAATAGCAAATAACACTAAGTCAAGGAATATGCAAACAAGAACGGATATCTATAGCATATTTTGCCTGCACGAAATTCCATATTTTCTGAGTTGGTTCTAATGAATAATAATGCTACAATCTATTACAATTCTAGCAAATGTCCCCTCATATTTACAAAAGAATATACGTACACTGAATATTTTCTATTGTATATAGAAAACAGTTTTGGCATGATTTTACACGATCAGAGTTATGAAGGAATGTCCAACAATAATCGTATTAATTTCACATGCAGTTTGTAATTTTACAGGCACATATAACATATAACATTGTCGGAACTGTGAGTCACTCCGAAAGAAGTAACCAGTGAACACGTGCACTCTGACTAGAGTTGGGATGAACGTAATTTCATTCGTTTGTATAGGTATGAGTGAATTTTGCAATGCCAATCCAGAGAAAGAATGAAGCGAATACTCAAGCTTGCTTTGATGACGTGAACAGATACATGTCGTGAAAGGCAGAAATAAGCAATACTGTTTATGGCACGGCTTTTATAATAAGTTACATTTTAATTTTTAAACAAATAATTTATTGCTAACCTGTTATTTTTCTATTTTTTGTATTGCAGCAACATTAAAATTTTATATTGATTTTACAATGAATTTTTTTCATCATTTCTTACAATTACAAAGGTGCAAGGTATAACAACAAATATAATGTGGAAAAGTGAGTCACAATATCAAATCCCAACGATTAAATCTATCTAAAATTATGTAAATAAGCCTGTTGGAGCTCTTTAACATGGCAATTAAAAATATCATACTGATCGGCATAATTATCGTAAGTGCTATACATACCGTAAAGTTTATGAGCGATTTAAGCATTAAATTGGTATTACAAAAAGGCGGTCGAAACGTAGGAACAAGCCTTTCTGAAGAATTTCTGGTCGTGTGATATACACTATTTTTTTTAGGGACGACAAATCTTAATTTTGAATTCAAGATAGAAAAAAATTTTGACGTTAGGGAGTTGGCAATATAAGTTGGCACACATACTAAATACCTTAGTATTTTTTCATTTACGAAAATAAGTCTTTTTCTGTAATGTACTTTGTAGTTCGATACCTATTTATCAATAATAAGTGCATTAAAGACACCAGTTCATGTTACTAAGGTTGCACGGTAGCTTAATGACACATCCGTCATGTTGAACGTAGTGTGCTAACCTCTGGTGATATTTTTGCCGGCTCGGCCGTTTTCAAGTAGTGCAACATGAGTGTTTCTGGATGAAGGCGCAGAGTATATATAGTAACAACACTGAGAATCTGACTTCAATTCCGAACAATAATCAAACTTCGCAATTACATCTCAACTTGAAGATTTCTCTTGCAGAAATGACACCCGACAGTCAATTACACACAATCCGCGAGCAGCCTATATACATACACATACGTTAAGATAATCTCGGCTTGGGGAATACGTCTACCTACTTAAACCGCAACCAACATATGTATCTTTGATTTGTATAGATGCGTGCTCTTGATACCGGTGCTGGGTGCTTTCCCCTCAACCGAGTACGTTATTTGCGAGTTGTTTTCCATATACTGTCGCGGCTGATGCCGCCATACGACGTTCGTTAATCACAAAATTCGCCCAGGGAGACACATTTCTAATTTCGCCCAGGCACCGTACTGCCTGCCTCGCATAATGTGTATGTTCTTATACTATACCACATATACGGGGGCTGTCGGGAGTTGTCTCGCAAAGGAGATAGCGCGAGAAAAGGGGAAATGACTAAATACGCGAACCGGAATGACAGAAGTAGGATTATTTCGCTGTGCTGATGCTTAAGGAGTCCAACGAGATCTCGAGGATGAAGGCCCGTCATTGTCATGCCGCGATATATACGTTGTACAAGTAGAGAGGTAACAAGTCGGTGTGCTCGGTGGATTTGCCGCGTTGAAATAACCGGCGAGATGGAGGAAGAGGAGACGAGAAAGTTCCACTTCGAGCGTATAAAGTTGACGTTTAAATATAGAAGCAGCGACACACACACACACACACACACACAGCACGGCGAAACAAAAGGAAGAAACTTGCCTTGCTCGGTGCGAAAGCATCAGGGGTTCAGATTTAATTATTATGGTTATCTTTATAAAGCCAAGGTAGTTATGGTGGCGCACGGGATGTTGTAGCAGCACCAGCAGCAGTATGGATGCGGGAGGACGGAGGGTGTCGACTCCGCGACCTAAAGTGTATAAGTGGTGCCGCCGCCTGTCTACTTGACGTATAATCTGGCGGATATAATTCTCGCGGTGATACCTTCCTTCTCTTCATTTGAATTCTTCTCCGCGAGGGCCTTTGTTCTCCAGAGATTTATGCAATTGTTTACATTACAAGTTAATTTGGAATTTAAATCCCCAATTTATCAGATGGCAGACGGTTGTAATAACATTGTTGTTCTTGGTTCGACTCTCTCTCGACGAGGAAGTGATGGGCTTTTCACCTCGAATATTGTTGAGAGAATTGCGACGCCTCTCTATCAGACGACTACTTTCCGAAAACCCTCTACATCGCACAGAAGCTATTGCGGTAGCTTTCTTAACTCTCGCTATTATCTCACTCATCACTGGAGTTGATTACACAAAGAGAATTGTTATCGTTATAAAGCAATATTGCTTGCTGCTGCTATGATTCCAAAATTTAGACTAGGTAGGAAGTACCAGGTTATAATACCAAATATGGAGCAGTGGAAGACAGGTACTCCAGTAAGAGCGGACTAAAACTAAAAAAGGCTCTTTCAATAAGCTTCAGCAGACATAGCGGTGTTCCACGGTTAGGTTGCGGCGATTCACCGTTGTGTCAAAGAAATACAAAGATGGACCGAGCCAGGTAAAAGCGTCGCTATCTTTTCTGGCAGTCAGTTCACATTCAAAGAAATTAGTTCCGTAAATGTGAACTCTAAGCTGATCTGGGACTGCGTAAGCGCCCTAAATGAGGGGGCACCTAAAGCGAATTAACATTGGCGTGGGTCCCTAGTCATTCGAATGTTAGGGGGAATGAGGCGGCTGATGAGCTGGGCAGGCAGATTATTCGTAGCAGTTGGCCTTTTTTTGGCAAATTAAAAAATCCATCAATGAATGAATACATACTCAATCCAAAGAGTGGTGGCAAAAATCACCGCAACAAAGACCGGCAAAAGAATTTCTAAAGGAACAGAGGCTTGCATTTACTAAAGATCTAATGAATAAAGATAGGAAGACCGTCAAAATCATAGTAGGTTGCTGACTGGTCATTGTAGACCAAATAGGCATATACACAACATAGACCCTACCGACAGATTCTGCCAAGAGGAGGAAGAAACGACAGTTCATCTACTATGCCAATGTGATGGCCTGGCCAGAACAAGGTTTCTAGTAATGGGCGTGAAGAACCCCACAGTTAGCAGCTACACAAAGAAACCGCTCTCAAAAATAATTAAGAGGACAAAATTAGAGAGCATCTCCTAGGAAAAAAAATGGATCACAATAGATGTAAAAAGATTGCGGTAAAAGAGGTCCTTTGGCCACCCCAACCCTAATCTAATCTAATCTAATTCTACTCCCAATTTCTACTTTGATATATTTCATACACGAAGAAGAATGACATCACAAAAACTACTATTTTTAACCTTTTTCACTCATTCAACCAATCGTTTTAAATAAGTTTAAATTAACACACTTTATTTTATTTTCCAGTTGTTGGCAATAATTATTTCTGAAAATTAATATCATTAATAAGAGCAGTTATGGATTAGGAAATAAAAGTGTACAGTACTAGTGCCCTCATGCAGATAATGTGAGGCTGCTGTATACTTCATATTGAGGTAGAAAGTATTTAGAAATTATTCCCGCTCGTTCTACCTCACGCTGCATTATTCCTACTATTACCCTCGTAGAGGCACACGTAATTTTGTGTAATTTTCTTAATTTAATTTATTTTATTGTATGCTTAAATAACTTCATTTGGTCATATTGTCGCTAAACACAGATTAATGCTGATCACCGAACTATTACAAACAAATTAAAGAAAGCCAAATGTTGATGTTTTCAGTAGTTTTTGCATGATGGGCGTACAGACACGAAGCGAGTTACCATTTTATCTATAAATATTAATACGTAGTTTGCCGTCTTTCCTTCCCTTATTTTTTTTTCCTTATATTAAGACTATATTACAAACCAGACGAAATTCATCTCTTGTTTTACAAAATTCAATATCAGAAAGTTCCCGTCGCGGTATCAGAATCAGCGCATTTCACCGCATCCTTAATTTCGCATTACGTCAGTCGCTTCACGCTGGAGAAACGCATAAGAAAATTAATGCCGAATTGTATTGCGATTCCCGATAGAGAGATGGCAACGCGGTGCATTTTATGCATATGCAACGAAGAAACTTCGCTCCTGCCGCCATACAGAAGCGTAGTTCCTTACCCCGTCAGTCGTGGCATTATTAGGACGCCTCATCAAGCGCGCGGTATCGGAAAGGAATGATTCGATTAATGCACCAGCCCAGTCTTGCAAGACTTGCAGGAGCTGGCGAAGTTGACGTTTGAGCTTCCTAGGCGTTGTTATTTAATTAAATCGCGCATAGGAATATTACCTTTTGCGCGATGAGACGATTCGCGATTCGCGGCGGAAGGGAAAGAAAAACGTGATTGGTCGTCGCTAGAGGACGCCGATATACCTTTCGCGAGATAAAGAATTCCAATATATATCTTTACCATACTAAATATAGAAATAATTCAAAGATTTTAATTAAAAAAACGTTTCATGCGATCTGAGCACATAGGGTGAACGAGACAGCGCAATAGCTCTAAAATAATAAATTATGTGGTAGTTACTATGTGGTTGCTTCCAGCGCTATTAGTTTTTAAAGAAATACAATATGTTTTAATTTCTTTATAGAATTATAGTGATTGATTATAACCTCATAGATGTCAGTAATGACGATGAAATATCAAAGTAAGTGATTAACATTCTATTCTTCTGTTATTTCATGCAAGAGGTATATGTATATCTCCTCAGTTTTTGTTGGAATCAATATTGACAATCATTTTCAGTTTTATGATAGCTTTTAGAGGTCTAAAACTCATGTTTAGGCAGATGAATGCTTATATAGTTGGAATTAATTAATCTTCTATTAAATTAATGATACGATATGGCATTCGAAAATTAGCACCTCAACGTCAAAACAATACAGATATGTACACTGTCCGATAAAATTAATATCGTCCTCCATACCGAATTTTCGTATTTTCCTATCTGATTTTTATAATGGCCAAGTATTTTACACGTAGATACCCTAATAAATCTCCTAAATTCAGTTCAAATGATGAGTAGTGTTGATAGTCATTGCGCTATAAACGACGACATTAATTTTGTCGGGCAGTGTACATATATTCGCAAGAAACTTTTATCAACGCTTAAAAGATACATCGTGGAAAGGAAATAAATCAAGGAATATCGAAACGTTAATTTGACAAGTTTAATAAGCATTCATAGTACATTATATCTGGATTAGTCTTAGGCTTCCAAAAGTCTTCTCTTTTAAAGTCTATCTCTTAAAAAGTATAACAGATACATTGGTAATAGTCACATAGAAAGAAGTCACAAATAGATACATTGTAGATGGTTAAGCAATTTAATAAAAAGTAGGGTATTTCATTAAAAAAAAATGTTAGCTGTCCTGGCAGTGGTGCATTTATAAATTTTAACTACTAAAATATTGTAATTTTTTTCGAGATATCGTGTTGTTTCATTCCTCGTCGAAGATACTGTATATAAATATACCTATATGCCTTCAAGACGAGCTTTTGACATAAACATTACGAAACAATCCCTTTGATGACCGATTGAATGACATACAATTTTGGTGAGTGCATGTCGTATTTCCTGACACAAGAAATTGTCTGAAAGGGATCTCTGAGAACCGTTCAAAGCGATGTGTGTCTGTGTAATTGATACTGTATACAAAGTGATACCTTTGAGTTTAGGTGTTGTAAAAATAAATATTGACATATGTTTCAGTGTATATTTAAGAACAAGATCAATACTGATGGGGCCCTATAATAGTCCTTGAAAGTAAACTATCCGTAATAACAGTGAAATGTACTTTAAGTATCAGAATTATCAACATGTTGCCAGGCTACTTTCGGAAAATCCATCGGAATCTATGATTCTCCTCACGTCGGTTGGTTACTTTTCCCTATCGCCGCGGTGTATCGTTAAAATGCGCCACCGTCGTCAGCAGGCACAAGCAAAGAGTACAAGCGCGCGCTGGGGGAATCGAGCAAACACGAAACGCAGCAGTAGCAGCAACAGTATTGTAAAGCCAACTTTAAACTGCTGCAATAAACATGACAACCAATTAAGATGTAGATTCGAGCGAGCGCCGGGTATTTACACGATGTAGGTGTGTACCATCAGAGTATACCGGAGTTGTTTGTTCCTCCGTATAAGAGTACGACTCTCTCTTCTTCTGTTTCGTCTTTATCTTTCGCTCTTTCTTGCGCGCACGGAGGGATGTTGCGGTCTGCGTATACGGACGGGACTCGGCGCGGAGAAAAGGCAAAGGAAACTAGCTAGACTTTATGTTAATTTATTCCGCGGTCTTCTTCGTTTTCCGCCGTTTCGTACGGCGACGGGTTTGTTGATTTAGCGTATACATAGACGAAGAGTTGTTTCGGCGTATAGAGAGAGGCTTGTGTCGCTCGAGGGATTTATCCCTTAAATGAAAACTTCGATATTGCCGCACAACAACAGACTGATGTGGTTGTATAGGAATAACAGAGATGAAGTTGTTAAAAATTAAATCGAGAAGAAATGGACGGATGAAAAGATTCAAATTAGTGATAGTATATTTCATTGTGAGTCTAGAAAATAGGTTTTCATGTGCGCGTATGACGATTGTCATGCAAGCAAGTCAAAAGCATTTATGGATGTGTAATAAACGATATTTTTCATTGTACCCAAGGTGAACAATACACCTACACATTTTTAGAAACCTTTATTTTTAAACATGACCCAATAAATACCTATACATATTTACCTGTATCTTTAATTTTTACTAAATGAAATATTTATGTTACAATTTGTATTATTGTAAACACGCAATCCTTGAGTAGCCATTTCAGTTTGTAGAATTGTAGTACTTGAAGTCGAAGGTAC
Source organism: Protaetia brevitarsis (assembly GCA_004143645.1). NCBI lineage: Eukaryota > Metazoa > Arthropoda > Insecta > Coleoptera > Scarabaeidae > Protaetia > Protaetia brevitarsis. Next base: position 78,266 of record RXPK01001295.1, on the reverse strand, counting down.
TACATTAGTATTTATTTCTTGCTCTTTCCTAACTACAATGTTTTCTAGTGTTCATGTTGTGTTTTCTCCGTTTGATTGACTGAACAATTTTGTGAAAATTCAATTTTTTTATTCACCGATTCTTCGATATAGTCGTCCGCTACCGTCGAGGAACGCCAATCTCCATGTCTTTTTAGAGATGCTGAAGATCGTTCTAAGCCGTGTCCAGTATATTCTTTAAGATTTTTAAGGTTAGATATTCAGCAATCTGTTTTATTGTCTCACTTATAGTATGGAAATCTACATATTGACCATAGCATCTACCATTGTGATAAATAATTTACTACTATGCATACTTGTAGGTCTTAGACTGATATATTTACGATAAAAATTGTATGGCTCAAAGAGATTATTTGTGAAATTTTTTGATCTGTCATTGTCTACCACGTCTTTCAAGGTTAAACAAATTAAATCATCTCTTCGGCATACATCCAAAATACAAAATATTAAAATTATTGTTATTGTAACTAACCACTTTTCATCTGGTGCTTCAAATATGAATTTGACGATTTGATCTGCAGTCGTTTAAGAAATGTGAAAGTTACTACCGAAAATTACTAACATTCACATTTCATTTACAAATGTAAATTTTCAAACAATTATAAACGTTCGCACTACATGTTGTTAAACATATAGAGACGAGCACTTTGCTTCAGAAACAGCAATTCGTAAATTTTGAGGTATGTCTAAGATCTTGGCAGACCGGCGTCCTTCTTGACATTAACGGAAATCAAAATATTGCAATTATGTTATATTATGTATCTATTTTATTGCTTTTTTTTTATAACTGTAGCATACAAAACTGCAGCGACGTTGTTTAAAATTTGCACAATAGTAAAAATTTCTTACTACAATTTTCGTCCAACAGTGAAGGGTAAATATTACTATGCGGATTTTTCTCTGTGCAGACATACAATTTTAGTGTTTTCAGAGAGGTATATTTACATGTCACCGGTTCTAGCTGATTGCATCACGTATATATATGTATCTACTCTCCTAAATCTATTCGATTTAGAGGAATCCGCAATTTACGTAGTCGCCGACTTCATAATCACCCGCCTAACACAGTTTTCAATAAATCTAAGCGCCGCTAACTCGTTTATTACCCGGGCGGGCTCATTAGAGCGTAACGTATGCTCGCCATCGCGATATTTTCAGCTCGCGAATACTGACGGATCGAAATCTTAATTGGAACGGCTCGAGAATCCAGAGCCCGCACACCGAGATTAATCAACGCCCGCGGTCAGCTAGTCCGACCATATTTCACCCGATCTAATTTGATTACAGGTTAATAAGACGAGAGGGCGGATTCAATTGTAGAAACGCATCGCGGCAGGAAACTCGGTGGGTCGCCACGTCATTTCCTGGCCGGGTCGCCGGTGTTCTATCAATCATAGAGCGCGCAGGCGAGGCAGCGACGAAGACTGCCGGCGTCTTAATCATACACGATCCTCCGAGAAATATCACCAACGTTTTGTCTCGGATGTCCAGTCGGGTTGCCGTGAATAATTGCCTAAATGTGTTTCTTTACCGGTAGATTTGATGGGCCTGATTAAAGCCATTAAAAAAAAGAAGGTATATAACATCAATTGGAATAAGTTTTTTTTACATGTGTGTATTTAGGCGCCACCTTTGTGAATTCTTTTCTATAATCGCCGCGAAAAATTCTCAGAATGGTTCTCATTGCGGGCAAGCTAAATATTCTATTTTTGGAAAAAAATTCAAATTATGATTTTTAATTTTTTTTTTTTTGAATGATGGTGACGTGTAGCCAAAACTTATTCTGGTAAAGAAGTTTTATATTAAGAATATAATATAAAAGAAGACAGTGAATATTTACATGATAAACCGAGAAATTTGATTAATAACTATTTACACAAGATTAGGTGAATGAATCGTTCTGAACATAGAAAATTTTTACACAGATGGAGCACATTTCGTAATGTTCCCTATAAATCAATATACTAACCCAAAAACTTGTAATTGCATTTGAAAAGTTAAGTTTCCTTTTATAAAAATCGCTCATGTGTGAACGCAACCACATTCCATATTAAAAAATGTTCCATATTGTTTGCAAGGTGTCTGCCAATACTCTTTCGTCGTTTGCCAGTCATCCAGGTTTAACTTTGACTGATGGTAAGCAAGATCATTGCCAATACTCATAATTTCATATATAATCCTAGTAACCACAAATATATAACGTTAAAAGTATTTCTCAGTAATATCTGTCAAAAAATGTTTGTGTTCTGTGGCAGTGAACAGACAAAAAAATTTTTAAAAACTATAGCTCTGAAGTTAATGGAAAATACCTTTTCACATTTTTACATTTATTTCTAACCTACAAATTTATTACGGGGCATCTTAAAAAAAAAATACAGCAAAGTGTGTATATATACAAACTTAAGTACCAACTCACTTTATTATTGATAAAATCTAAGAATTTATTATTATTCTATTATAAACATTCTTTAAGGGATACGGCCTTCCTATAATAAAAATTTTTCAAATAGTTTCGCGAGGACAATACATTAGTAAAAAAAAAGAACAGGTGAATAAAAACGGGCTTGTAATAATTTATTTTACGAGAATACACAAAAACGTTGTGTCGTTTTTTTAAGCGTGAAAAATATCTAAACATCCTAGGACAGGTGATAGATTTATGTTTTTATGTGTAACACGATCGTAACATCGAATAAACAGTGCGTAGGTGAATCTGAACGACAGGTGTAGGTTGTCCTATTAAAGCTAATTGGTTCGGAATGTTAATCTTTAACTTTCGGCTGTTATTAGTCTCAAACTATGTAGGTATCGCTTTTTATTCGTTATGTTACGTTAAAAAAAGCAAAGCAAAAACATCATCACTATCACACGCGTAATGAATGAATCGTGTCTTCCGCAAGCGAAGAGTTTAAAGCTATTGGCACGGAGAGATACGAAAAAATGTTTTTTTTTTTTCCTCGTCATCCCACTTTTAAGACGTCACGTTATATAGGTGAGCGCACAAATCAAGTTAACGCGATCGATAAATTTTTCGTGAATTGTTGAACTCGGCTCAGTATAAACACGCGTAAAGTCGCGCCGATGGAGGCGGTGGTTGCGCGCGCGTCTCCGCGTTTTGACGTGTTTGTTTTGGTTGAAATTAATTTATCGCCGGTTTAGAGATACTGAATAGGTCCATTAGCCCCGTGCACCTCGACGTTTTATAAAATACGCGCGCCGGTCACGCCTCTAAATATAAAACCCCGCATATCTATGGATGTATCGATGCGCGCTTTTAAGAAAGAATCCGTCTAGGAGTTATCCACGAAAATAAACAGAGCAGCGATTAGATAAGGAAAAGTGGTTGAGATGATTGCGGTGAAATGGATATTATTTTTTTGGATACGTGCGACATCTAGTAGATAAGAAATACATAAATAATTATACAATCTACTGCGTGAATTTTAAAATTCATTTTTTTTTTAAATAAACATTTCTATAATAGCATAGAATTAATTACCAGTACATAAATACGTATTTCGACAAGAAAATTATAGAAGTGGCAATTATACATTTTAGATTAGAAAACATTAGAAAATTTTAATGCATGTTAATATGGAGTTGGCCTAATCGAGCAAAATACATATGTACAAGTCTTTAGCAGTCTCAAGTAAATTAGCATTAAGATGGCGCATAAAAATTATTGTATCTTATACAGGGCGTATGTGAAAATTGTGAAAAGGTTATTCTGAAAAATGCAGAAAACTTTCCTATTTTTTCTGCCTCATTGTTATTCAACGCTAAAATAAGGGTAACTTGTTATTAAGTTCCTTGCAGGTACCTACCTATATCGGCAATGGTTTTCGAGTTATATCAAAAGAAAGTATTTTCTTACGTTTTAAAAAAATGTAGAAAGTTAGTCATGCCCTATATGATGCAAAAACAATTGCACTTGAACTGTCAATATTGTGTAAACCAAAATGCCATTGCATCTTAACTACATAAACGCAGACTATTTAAATTTGTTTATTATGTTTATATGGAAAAATGTAACAAAGAGAAATTAGAAACCGTCCGTAACTGCATCAAAGTGTGTAGTACAAAATTTTATGCATATTTTACTCAATTAAGCCAAATCCATATTAGTGCATACTGCATACTAAATATATTTCTCGTGAATAGTTTCCATATGTAGATCACTAACATTCGTATTGCGACACCCTGTATAATGTATCTTTATAACCTAAATTTCAATGCAGTAATTTATATTTATTATTTCAATGTAAATTTATTAGCTGTAGCAACGTTCTAGAAATGTGAATTTGGCCCTTTTGCGTTGCTGAGAAGTTTGATTTAAGTACGAACTCGTAAAATAGCAATATTCAAACCCTCATACATATCTGAGCACGGCTCTAATTCAAAGCTATTTACGATACGCGGATAAATCTGTCGAAGAATACCCGTTTCTCAACTTGTAGGTATTTATTACTTGCATCCTCCTAGCAATTATATTATGATCTTTATCGTTTTGTTTCGCAGAAAATAAAGCAGCGATGCGTACGCGTATTGAATTCCGTTTTCCACCATCAGTTAATTTCAGTTTTCCTTTTGTACTGACGCAAACGGTAACACTTAAAAGGTAAAAATAAACATGGTAGGAACACGGATAAAAATGAATCTCTCGAGGGTGATTCCGTATCGTAAGGTCTCGCGCCCTCCCACTTGAGAGTCGGTGCTTATATGCGGCGCCCGGAACAGGTGGAAGACTAACAGTCCTTAAACCAGTCGGATACAGTTAAAATTCTTTATAGCCCGTGTAATTCGGTTACGTTTCGCAAGATAGAAGCCATATGCGCGCGTTGCAACATGGCGTCGTCTATACCTCTGTTCTACCGCTTGGTAGTGGTTAGAGATGGCAGCACATGCTATCGGGAAATTGTTCACGGTAAAAATAAAGAAAATTTTATTATTGCAGCGATAATAGAGGTAGTGATGAAAGTGTCTTTGTTGTAAAATAATTATTTTTCTGAGGCTTATTTAATGACGATATTAAGATGAATCTTTAAATTACGTGATAAACACCTACAACTATAGCTAAAATATTTTCTATTCACAATTGTATATGCTTATTCCCACATATTGAAATAGTTTCATTTCTTCGATGCTAGCGATAATATCGTGGTGTTTTTTTATCTGAAATCATGTTTTCTTAAAATGGAATATTTCCTATACAGGGTGTCCCATCGAACTGGGTCATTAGAATTTTTTGAACTTTTGTAGAATTTGAGTTTGAAACTTGCAGAGTGGTCATGACCAATTATGATCTACTTAAAGAAAATATTTTCAACGTTCTAACAAACTTTTGGTATACAGGGTGTCGATATCAACTTTTTATTTTAAATGAAACGGTGCCATTTTGATGGGTCCAGTGTCCTATTCCTAAAGCTACTCGTTTTTGAGATATTTGTAATTTCGTCAAAATTTTGACGTTTGCACATTTTCCAATAAAATTAAATGTTTCATAGGCCATTAGACATTAAGATATTCGACTGATGTGAATGCAGGTACACGCCATGGAATGCAGCACAAGACTTTACATCGATTAGTATTGAGGTTTAGTATACCTATTTCTGATAATTTTTGAAATATTCACAGTTATTTAATAAAATGATTACTCTGCAGGTTGTAATGGGAGCTTCTTTTACATTTTAATAGAAAAAACTACTTGCGCTAGTTTTGGGTCACTCTGTATATGTTCGGAAAAAAAGCAAAACACTTTTATTGTAAGAGCGATATATATTTCATTTATTATCGTATGTATTTATTTTTCTTTCGGGCGAGCGCGCTAGCAATATACCAATAGGAGTGAGTGCGATAGGAAAAGAGGTGAGATCATCGGTGCACACGTGCAAAAGGTTGTTTACGTCGATAGTTGAAATGGGAAAATAGACCGAAAACGTTGAAGGTGTGTGACGTTTTTCTTGGCTCGGCCCTTGTAAAAGAATAATACCCTAATTAAGGGAAAATCGAGTAATACAGTGTATTTTGCTGTAAAAAATTGTGACCGATCCAAAGGGACTGATCGGGTTGCCCGAGCATAATACCCGAAGTAAGGGAAAATCGGGTAATACAGTGTATTTTGCCGTAAAAAAATTGTGACCGATCCAAGGAGACGGAGCGGACTGCCCGAGCTGGGCCGGACTACGACAACAAGACCAGCACCAAGCACAAGTTAAGTGACTATGTTTCATCGTGCATCGCGTTAAACAGGTAGCTACCTTAAATAAACAAAACAATAAAAAACAAAGCGCTCGAATAGTTTTATTTTTTTTGTAAAGTTGATAAATATATAGTAAAAGAAAAGTCGATGGGGCATTTTTTCTTTTAGTTTTATTTTTTAAGCATAATCGCCCTCTGAACACATTATTGACCTGAGAAGAGAAATAATAATAATAATACATGTACCGTAAGTGATTTTTTGTTTTAATCTCGCTGGTTCCTTTATTTTTTTTTATGTATTAAAGTTTTAAAAATAAGAAAGCCCTATTACAAGGTTTCAAAGTCAAATTCCTACTAGAAGCTCGAAAATTTTAATGATCCACTTTGATGGGACACTCTGTATATACAATTATCGTTGAAGGATACTTTGCCATTATTTAATTTTATACCTATGTAGCTACACTAGGAATAACCATGGAATAATTGCTATAGATACATACATATAATGTATTAGACCGAAATTAGCAAATATTACTGATGTTTATATTCTAATATTAGTCATGCAAAATATTGTTCTTCTAAGGGTACATACTGAATACATCAAAGAGGTTATTTTTGTTTACAGATTTACTATTATTGTTTGTGTGATAAAAGTAAATATGTACATTAATTCTTATTTACATAATTCATACCTCGATATACTATTGTTTATAGTTCAGCAAGAATTGGTGTGGTAAATTTTACTGTATCTTTTTGTTTGTATAAATAAATATATATGTAGTAGAAATCAGTTTCAATATCCGGTATACAATTTAAAATCTATTCACGCGAGTTACATAATTGAATTAAACATTAATTCGGATATTTGCTGATGTCGCAATCTAAAGGGAACTTTAATCACGGGAAACTATTCGGTAATTACGGAGCAATTTCTCTAAAGGTGGTGGATATTGTCCGCTCACAATGACCACAATTGAACAACACGGGGAAAACTTCGAGACAAAGGGCGATTGTTTCACCGTATCCCAGACAGTGGCAGTAACTTTGAATGAAAGCCCCAGGTCTGGATTTAACCGACACGACGCACCGAACTGTACAGTTCTATATAGTACTTTCCGCAAACGCATTCCATTAATTATAAATTATTACGTATATGTAGATACGTGCATAAATACATTATAGCGCGCGATTTACCTGATGGGGGAAACATTCACCTTTATCGATTGTGGTTGTATATTTGATTGAGGCAATTATATGAATTCTGTGTGGCAAGGATTTTATTGCACGGTTGCTGGGAAATATCAACGTAGAGACGATAAAATAAGGAGACAACTCCCGAGGTGGCAGCGTGGTATTTACGTGTTCAATTCAGGTGACGAATAAATTTGAAATTTAATAAAAAAAAAAGGGAGAAAGCCCTTAACAATGGAACGTCGAAGGCAATCGTGTTCGATTTCAACCAAGACACCTGAGACACACACAATTCGCGCAACCTTCGTATATAGATATATAAAGGAAGGGAAAGATTGATGGTCTAGTAGTATACGTTCTTTTATTTGACAAATTCTTTGTCCCAAGCGTACTATCTATACGTGACTGTAGGAAGTGTATCCTTGTTGTTCTTCTACGTAGATACATTTCATAGATTAAAAGGAACATAACGAGCATATATATAATTAAAATATCCGATGGATTGTTTGTGTACTGTACCCTGATGAATGTCGGGATATTATTTTTACCTTTTACCTCTCGTCGCCCGAAAACCTCGTAGAGAGGACCCTGAAAATAATATTTCTTTTGGCAGAGACAAAGTCGCGATATAAATCACACGCGAGCGGCGGAATATCGGAAAGGGGGTTAGAACACGGTGTCGTCGTCTTTTCACCTCCGACGGCCGCGCGCGCTGGCTATTTTTGGGAGCAGCGCGAGGCGGACGAATGGTGCACACCTTAACAGTTCCAGATTTAGGCCTCACCTGGGCGTGTCGACATACCTCGGATACGCAGACACCTTCGGAACACAGACAAAGAATCGGGCGAACGCTAACTCGAGGGGGGTTTATTTTCGGTAAAGCGCCGCAGTCGATGAGGTGCCTTTGTGTGCATGTGTATGCACGCACGTATTATTGGTATTGGTATGCAAAAAAGGAGCGAGCACGAAAGAAACACGTTTATGTTCTTAAACAAAGAAAACTTAATTATTTAACAAAAAACAATATTGACAATATTCTATAATAGATATGTGTAAGCACGTATGTATATTAGAGCAGTAGCGGAACTGTGCTAATTTTATAAATAGGGCCCCTACACTTCCCTCAACATCAAGCAAAATATCATAATATATTTCAGTAGATAAATTCTTCTCCCAAAACTTTTTTCTCAGTAAAAAAAAAGTAATTAATTCATCAACGTCTATCGTCCGTGTTGTTTCATTTCAACTGAAATAAGTAAAAGCTTACTAAATATTTCTTATCGCATTATGTTTGATAAACAGTTTTCTAATACTTACAAGTAGAAAATGATCTTTCCACACTTGCCATTGTCAAAGGAAGAGTTAGAAATAATCAAAGTACATAATGTTACTACTTCGAGAAAAGCAAAACTTAAAATATTATTTTCAACAATTAATATACAGGGTATTCCACGTAAGTGATTCATTAAAAGTTTTTGATGTTCTAGTATTTATATTTGAGATTTTGGCACCATTATCTGTTCGATTGGTGGAACTATAAATGTGAAATACTTTAACTAAAATATCACTTCCAGTTGATCGGAAATGGAGGTCAATTTTGATATTTTAAACAGAATGATACAATTTTTTATTCATTTTTGAATTCTAGGACCCTAAATACGTCAGTGTTAATTTTTTTAAATGGAACACCCTGTATTTTAATTCGCAATTAGAAAGTAAATATCGTCCCCTATCATTTTATATTAGCATTCCCTGACCTATTTTTAACAGATTTTGGGATATGAGATTTGTTTGCAGTTACGTTTCCTTGTTTATCTCTAGGAAACAAGGAAAAATTTGGCACATCCAATCGACTTTTTCAATTATCTTGGGTTCTGCTGACAATATTTATAGAGAAAGATGTGGCATCAATTTTTTTTAACAATTTCTTTATCAATCTTTGTCGCAATTAATCCAAGTACTTATTGTCGAACTTAATAATGAAAATAAAATGGCCAGTGTTCAATTACTCGGTATATACTCTCTTTATGTTGCTTAAATCGTAAATTGCATGTGACTAGAGTTGCTATAATCGCTGTATTTATTATAATTATTATAGATGGGATTTAAAAAAAAAAGATGAGTTTTATTATGACTCCGACAAGAGCGAACAGGGTTGGGCCCTCAGCGAATGCGGGACTCCCTGTGATTGTTCCGTCTCTGATATATGTAGAGTGCGCGAATTCTATTCACGTTCACGTGTTCACAGCGACACCAAGACGGCTCGATCCAGAAATATTACCAGGTGATGTAGAGTCTGGCGCCCGATGGCTGCTCGCCGCTAAAACTAAAAAATAGCCGACATATGTCGAATCATTTCAACCAAACGGGCCGTGTTAAAACGCACATGCGTCACGCTTAGGTAAACCGACGGGTAAACGCACCGTTATAAACGTTTTAATATTCCTCACAAATTAATCGCACCACGACTTTAACTTCTCATTTTTCTACTAGTATACCTATTACTAGGGCAGTGAGATCTTCTTTCTATCACAGACTGTGCCAGGCACGACTCATTTCAAATTCAGCCAAAATTCTCTGCGTTATATAGGTACTATCTGGTTTCGTGTTTACATTCAGAGTTTATCTGCTTGTTTGTTTTTTAGGTATCTCCTCGCCTTAAACGAGATTAAAAGTTTTCGACAACGGCAGGGAGAATAAGAAACGGAAAGTTCCAGTGACAATTCTTCCCCTTTCGAGCGCGCAACCAGCGCTTATTCGATCGCTCGCAAAGGGAAAATTAATAATTCGACGGATAAATCTTTCCCCACTCCCCGAATAGACGCGGTATATTTTTCCCTCTTGACGGGACGAGAACGGAGGAGATGCAAAGATAACACCTCATTCCGTACGCTAATCCGGTCTTGTCGGAAAGAAGTGCACAGCTACGGAATGGGGCGATCGCGAGGTGGACGAGCAGATTATTCAAACGACTCTCCGCGCGCACGGACGAAGAATAAGTTGAAAATGAGCGCGAGTAATTAAAAGTTGTTCATCTCGTCTCTGATGCGAGAGTGGCCCGCGCCGATTAATTCATTATCATGATTGGCGATTAGAATCTCAATTTATAAAATACACAGACTTATAATTAGCAATTAGGCGACTCCGCAGCCCGTGTACATCTTAACGTTCGGTGCATTTTAATCAGGGAGGGCCCCGTCGACGACACGGAAATCCGATTAAAAGTGGCGCTTCTTTAACGTTACAAGACAGGACCGGGTTTGTACCGATCTACTAAATACAAAATAGGGATATAATAAATACCAATACTTTAAACATAAACAGGTAGAGATTTTTCTTTGTTGTGTGCACAGAGAAAAATACGCATAGTAATATTTACACTTCACTGTTGGACGAAAATTGTAATAAGAATTTTTACTATTGTGCGAAATGTTTACACAATGTCGCTGCAATTTTGTATACCACAGTTACAAAAACAAGCAATAAAATTGTTAGAAAATATTGTAGCACAATCTTCTAGAAAAGATTATAGAATGTTTTACAATATTTTACAACTAGTAGATATAATATATCGCATATGATGAAGTGGGAAAAAGTTCTAAAGGAGAATTTTTATACTGGGAAACTTTATAGTACTCCAACACTAGCTCACGAATCGAATTAATAATTAATTGACTATAATTGCAATATTTTGATTTCCGTTAATGTTAAGAAGACGCCGATCTGGATTAAGGAATACTTGTATCGGTAGGTTATGTTAGCAAATTGCACATTATGTTTCCAAAACACATTATACAGTAAATAATTATTCACAACAAGGTAGATTAATTATACCAACGGCGTAGTTAATCTGTACGCAAATTCTTAAAGGCGGTTCACTATACAGATTTGTAATGGTAGATATAATTAAATACTGTAAATATTTTACTGAGGATTAGTTGCAACTATTAAGTGGTACAGTAGCACTAAGTGATCTGCACTTAATGCTACTGTAATATATAGTTTCTGTCATCATAAATTGTATAACAAAAGTGTGTATTTTGTTGCAAAAAATGCGATAACTTTGGTCAACAATTTTGTGGGAAATTTTAGTACAAGTTGTGCTTGCCCCTATTTGTTCAGTAACTTGTTGTGCGAAACTTTATAATTGTTTGAAAATTTACATTTTTTTTTTTTATGTATTCTTTAGTCAACTTTATTTCTTATACTCACAATCAGTGATACAATCATATATTTGGTAAAAAATTAATAATCTTTAGCAAAAATTCCCCAATCAGTCATTCGTAGCACTCCAAATTGTCTAGCGATTCGACGTACACTGATGGTACCTACGATCCATTGCAACAGTAGTTAATACTTCTTCATCTGAATCTGTTGGTAAATTTGCTCATCGGTCGAAAAGATAATCACGCAGACCGCATTCTCGAAATTGTCTGGTGTACTTTCAGGAAAGTTCTGTAATGCTCCTATCGGAAAACCCATGTCGAATATTCAGTAACTGCTTGACGTGAAGGGAGAAATACCAGGCAGTACTTCATCCGTTGGTTTATGGCCACGAGCCCGCATTCAAAAGGAGGTGGGCATTTTGAAAATATTAATTGAACTTTAACTTGAAGGCCTGTAGTTTTGAAACAAATAAAAATTGATATAAAAGGTTTGCGTTTTGTTTTTTTGTTACTTGAAATAAGCTATACTCCCAAAGCTACTCCCAAAATTTGAACATAACATTATGGAACGCCTTGTGTATTCGAATATTTAAAAGTAATTTCATATAAGTATAGTGAAAGATAAGTACGGCCCTGTGCGCTATTTACTTTCCTTCCTCTTAAGAGATTTAAACCCCTAGAATGTTTCGCGATTTTGCATATTCTCGGAACTCGGAACGGTGTATTATTGGCCTTTCCGTTTTTCTTGCCAACCGCTGTTTGACTTGCAGCTAGCTCACCTCGCACAGCTGCTATACTGCGACGAGGTGCGCGCCCAGTCCCGTCTCCCCGGCAATTTTATAACTTATTCCCGTCGCTCAGGAACAAACAAGGTGTATCCCGGAAGATTTGCATTAATTTTACGCGATCATAAACGTAGCTGGCGCCCGCCGCCGCCGGGGAGAGGTCGTCGAGGATTTTCGTTATTTCGCGAAATTCCGACTGCCGCCGCGCGCGCGTGTAATCAAAAAGGTAAATCAAAGTCGGGCGGTGTCGGTGGAGCGTTCGAATCCGTCTGTGCTTTAGGGGAAACGAATCTGCACGGGTATTGTTTATTTGTACCGTCTTCTGCGTGAGCCCCGTCGTAAATTGAATTTACATTTATTTCGTTTATTTACGCCCTCTTTGAAATGAATATTAATGAGGTAATTCACTTATTGTTAGTAGGCGAATCGCAATAGGTACTACTGATGTAGTGTGCGGACTCTCGTTTGTAAATTTGTATAATAATTTTGTTTTAATCAAACTCACCGCTGTATGGCAATCAAGCTCATCTGTGACATCTACTTACCTGAAACAAATAAAAGAATATTAGCAAACATAAAATTAATACTTATCATTAATTTAGGAAATACATCTTTGTATAAGGGTGAAAAGTTGCAAGCTGTGAATTGCATTCTGGGCGACTGGAACGCGAAAATTGTTTGAAAAACAACATTATTTTTCTGTGTAGTTTAGAACATTTTTACATGCACCTAATTGATCTAATACTACTCAAGTAGCGATTAATTTTTGTCAAATGTAGACGCCCGGGATAATCTATATAGTAGGTAAACTAAATCAACGGCACGTAACAAAGTACCAATGTCTATCTGCCGTGTCGTTTTAATCGTTCGCGGCAACGCCAGAAAAGTCTCTTGACGTTAATTAATATACCTTGGGAAAAGTCCCATTTACTCTGCCGACGATCTTTGTGTATTTTGAAATGAATCTAGTCTTGTCGCCTTTTAAGAAATGAGCAATACTTAACGACCAAATGAGGCAAATCCGCGCGCATTCCAATGAATAAAATCGGAAAGGGATAGAATGAAATAAACTATTATAGCACTGAGAGGTGCGTTGGTTTTTTTTTGTATAAATAGAATTGTTTTCTGTATCAGATATTTGAGTTTTTCTTATTGTTAGTTAATCTACAAAGTTGAGGAAAAGTGAGAGAACTTATGAGAGCACTGAAGCATGTAGTCATATCTTAATTGTGAAGCCTGGGTCTGTTATATCTGCCTACGAGCAATAAATACGGAAGTTAGATATTTGTTTTGCTTTTCCCGTAACGGCATTCCGTAAATTTTCCCGACGCTCACGCACAGGAAAACAAACAGATTAGCGACGCCCGTATAAAGAGTATCAAAGAGCCATGAAGACTATAGTTCTGCAAAATGGGTCGATGCGAAAAGAAAAGTTTCTGCTACTATTAATAATATCTTCTCCTGTCCCATAACTGGAAATGCGGTACGATAGAAATAAGGTTTATTCCATTAGAGACGAATACTTAAGCTACTATGCTATGAACGCTTTTATTAGTTTGTTTTTCACAGTGAGTATCCTTAAGGTAAACACCATCCCAGTCACGCCCATATTAATCTAAATGGTTGTGCAGGTGCTGTTCTTGAATATTTCGAAAGGTGGTTTCGAGCCAATGAGTTTCGTAGGTAAATATAAAATGGTTGAACGATTGAAAAACTTATAGTTGATAAAGACGATTACTTCAAAAGCTTAATTATATAGAATCGCTTTTAAAACTGCTAGAAGGCTTAAAGATAAATGTTTTTTAATGAAATCTGACAAGATAATACAATTCAAAATTGATTACAGAAACCAAAAAGTATTTTATTTTTCTATAAAATACGTAACTTTTTCGCTATTTATATCACTTTGTAGCCAGTATTCTTTTCAAAATAGTGATATTGTCTAGGTTAAAATTAACCTCCCTGTATATGATATTGAGTGATTTAATACTTCTCTTTACAAGACTCTCTAAACTAAACACATTCCTTGAATCAATTTGCTTCGATTTTGCCGTGACAAAAGTATTAATTTTATTTTTTGTTTATATTTGTCACCTAATAAATATAAAACTAAACCATATTTTCAAAACTTTATCATACGATTTTACGCACCATAGCTCCCTTGACAAGCACGTCAAATTTCACTAACTTCTGTCAACAAATAAAAAAGTTATAGACGATTTAATAGATCGACGCACCGTGCATTTTTCAATGAGATGCGGATCAAGTTGGAGTGAAAATCGTTTTCGTGAACAGGACTCCGCGCTCCTATCTCAGCGGCAATAAGACAGACGAAGCCGGGACGATAGAGTGGGGATAAAATGGGCTACGACATTGTCTATCATGAGCGCTGCTATGTAATTTTTCTGTTGCGTTTGTTACACGTTGTATGGGAGACGTGAATGCCAAAACGCGCGGGCTGGTTTAGGACAGAGAAGATGCCTCCTTGTCTGTCGTACGCATTTTATGGTACGCTTCGCTTATCGCAAGTAGATTCAGAACTAGTGGATCGATTTTAAAAATTCGTTCGAAATTATGAAACGCGTAATTTTCTTTTTAAATATTGCAATTAATTTTTATGAAAGGAATGGGAAATTTTTTCTTTTTTTTTCTAAATGATGATGATTCTGAATATAATTATATTATATTTCTTTTGTTAATTATGAAATGAAAGTATGAATAGAATTTAATTGTTTTATATTGTCGATTTCGTTATAGTTAAGTATATGTCGTTGTTGTAAGTGATCTAATACACATTGAACAACCTAAAATAACAATAACGTGAAACGTGCGTCCAATGCAGCTGTTACTTTGGCTCTCATTTCAAAAATTAGATATTATTTCTCTAAAAAAGAATGTGTTGGTATTTAGTCACTTTAGACTAGAACATTTGTTAATGTTGGACATTAAATGATTATGCCTGAGACATGATACATATATGTGGACTTCGTCATCCTCAATTTCGTCATCGTTCAAAACACTCTAGCAACATATAATTAGTCAGAAGGCGTAATATATCCGCTTATAAGCGACTGGCGCCTGAAATTCTTGCGGAAAGCAACGATTTCTTCCCGTCGTGCGACGCGCGTATAATCCAACAGGAAACGAAAAAAGCAGGATTGACGGGCGCCTAATTTAAAAGCACACCGTAGCGCAATTTTTTACACGTTACGCTCCCGCGTTTTAATTGGTTATAAAACGCGCGCGTCGCTTATATATTTTTTTTTCTTTCGTGGCGTATACGCGGATAAAATTACGCCGCGATTAATAAACCGTTTCCAGCACGGCGCAAATATTTATTTATAGGACGAGTAACGACCGCGATGATTCCTCCACTCCGGTGCGATACGCATCTTTATGTGCGTCCGTATAATAGAGAAAGAATCCGTGAAGAAGAATCGCGTCGACGGACGGACGAGAGAAATGAATGTATGTGTGTGTGATTCGCATCGAAGCGCGAAGAAAAACTATCCGGGATGTGTGTGCATTTTATATCGTCGATTTTAACGTTCTGTGTACACGATATCGGGATTAAAACAAACAGATAGAACGGTTAAGAAATAGCGAGCTCCCGCGGTTTGATGGGGAGGTAACGTCGGCCGATGTTGAACATACTCCGTAAAATAACACGTCAGGTTATTCGGAACGAAAGGCGATATATAAACATCGTATATGCGACGAGTAGACTATTAAAAGAATGAGAACATGGAAATGGAAAAAAAAAGGAAATGTGGCGCTTATACAGTTTCCCTTGAATCATTCTAATGTCCTTTTTTCCTTTGGTTTAATTCCACATTCATTAATATTTTCTTCTTCCGGGATTATTCTAAAATACTGGCTAATACGATTTCCTATTTTGTCAATATATTCTTTACTGCTTTCATTGCACACACACTAAAAATTTTGAATAAATTTTCTGTACGATTTTTGGGCAATTTTGTGTCTCCAAACTCCATGTCATTTCTGCTTATACGTTTACGCATGTGTGCTTTGCATATTTCCTTATTACTTGAAAATTACTATATAAATTTATGAATGCAATTTTCCAAATTGTAAGAAACTTTTTAAAGTTTTTCTTGAGAGATATTAAGATATTACAATGTTAGAGATTTGTTTTCTAAGAAACTGAAATTTTCCTATTAATATTCAAATAAAATACTTAAGAATTATCAAGAAAAGTGATTTTTACCAATAAAAATTAGGTACCTAAACTTTTTAGTGTTCATATTCATTTGTCGTACTCCAAGACGTATTCTAACAAAAAAAACTATGACTCCATAGCTAGATACTACACGTAACTGCACATTAACGACCGTGTTTGGTTAATAATAAACGAGAGCGAGGAGTCAACACCATAATTAAATCCGCACCATCCATCCGTCTGCCCAAGAGGTTAGTCCTTGGCGCCGGAGGTTTTTATAGAGGAGTGATCGCGCACGTGGTCATTTCGTAAGCGCCTTCGCTGCTATACGCCATCGCGATCCACCATCGCATCGCCTCGTCGCGTTCGTCGCGTCTAATAGAGATTTATGAAGGCGATTTCGCCGTTATTATTCAATAAATTACGGACACCCCGTTTATAACGAATAGGGGAGGGGCGGGGGGCACTGTGCCCGTCCTCTTCCACCCTTAATTAGCGCGTAGCCGAACCTGATATAGCCGCGACCATCGCCCAGTTATGGACACTTGATTAGTTTAATTTGTATCCGAGTATCTGCCGACGGGATGATCGTGTCGTATAATATTGTATTACGTTTATGCGTGTCGTATACCAATTTGTCCCCCGTTATTTATTATTGTATTAGCCGTGGTGGTGTTCGCTCTCTCATTAACGGGCGACGGTAATTGGCCCTTTACGCCTGGATCTCGTCTCTTTTTTTTTCGCTCTCATCCTTGATCGCGCCCGAGAATGTAATAGGAAGTAGTCGAGAGCCAGGTCACTCGTAAATTATGTTTATAGTAGGCGATTGAGGTCCTGTTTCAGCGGTACGGGATGAAATTCTCCCGGAGGATTTGATCCCTAGGCTTTAGTGATGACCTTAGAGAAAAAGAGAAAAAAAGAGAAGCGCTCCCATTAAAATTTTAAATAAATATTTATGATCAAATTACAAATTTTTTAGAACTACATGATATTCTTCATAACAGCCAACATGGTTTTACTAAGCGAAAGTCCACCGAGACCGCCTTGTTTGATAGTATGGAGCACATCTATAGAGAATTGGATGCAAACAATTATGTGGCCGGTGTATTTTTCGATGTATCACGTGCCTTTGACTCTGTTGATATTGATTTATTAAAGAACAAATTGTATGCAATGGTTGTTACTATGGGTGGGTCAATGTCTAACGAATATAATGTACCTCTCGGTGTAGCACAGGGATCGGTTTTGGGTCCCCTTTTGTTTTTACTAACTATCAATGACTTGCCGTGTCATTTTCGGAGCGGTTATCCGGTAATTTTTGCAGACGACACATCTGTGATTATATCGGGTCAAAGCGGGGTAGAACTTGAACAACGCATGACGGATACTATGGAGGACATGAGGCAGTGGTGTGTGACAAATAGACTTGTTTTAAATAACGATAAAACCTCCTTTGTTTACTTCTATAAGAGGAAGCCTCTGCCGAATCTTGGAAACCAGTTTATTATGCGTGATGACGTGAGGCTGCTTGGTGTTCAGGTTGATGGTAGATTATCCTGAGACCAGCACTTAGAGCATGTATGCAACAAGTTGAGTAGCGCATATTACGTCATTAATCAATTAAAGCATATTCTACCAAAGCAAAATCAGATTGATGTTTACTATGCATTAGCATACTCCATAATGTCATACAGTGTCACTGTGTGGGGTGTTGCTGCAGGTTGGAGGAGAGTTTTTGTTGCGCAGAAGCGCCTTATTCGTTTGTTGTTCGATATACAGTTCGGAGGTACTTGTAAATACTTTTTTCGCCACAAAATTCTGACTTTTCCCTGCATCTTTGTGTACAAGTGTTTAACTTTTGTTAGGCAAAACATACATAAATTCAACGAGTTTAAAACACCGCACCAATATAACACAAGAAATGTACACGACATCATTTATCCGAGACACAATTTATCGCTGCATGAAAAGTCCCTCTTCTACATATGCGAAAGTTATATAATAGTTACCCGATACATATAAAACCTGCTCATCAGTTCATATGTTTAAGGAAAAAGTTAGGGACTACTTGTCATTGAATGCCTTTTACAGTGTTAACGAATATCTTAATATGTAGATTTTTATGATAATTAAGTATGTTTTCATGTATTCTGTCTTGTCTGTTTTTTTTTTTTTTTTTTTTTTTATCAATGTATTGACACGTACAAATATTGTACTAAATTAGATGTAAAATTGACGCATCAATCCAATTAATGTTGGCTCTATGAATAAAGTTCTTATTATTATTATTATTATTATTATTATTATTATAAGTTGATATACACATAGGAATATTTATCAATCAATTCTAATCCAGAAACGCATTATGGACACATACCAAAGAGAGTACAATGTTTGAGAAAGTGATAATATGTGATGGCAAATAATAAAGTTACACATCCAATTAGAATCGAAAGAGCAATGGATAGGTATCACTACGATTTTACGCCCTCAATGCTTATTAGTATATTATTATGATATAAACAATTTTACCTAGCTAAATTACAATATGTAAAGAACTGCATAAGTGTTTTTGATTATTTTATATGTGCAAGATATTTTATAACTTGAACGTAAATTTTAATGTGTCTAAGTTTTCATTTGACGTCATTTTATCTTTGTTTTTCAATCTGACATAAAGCCTGATGATACACCGTTGTTCAACTATGAAATACAGATTGATCCGAACCAAGTCAGTACTATTTTATCAAATTGCAGGTATGTTACTCTCAAGAACGACTTCATCTTGTTCACTCTTCACTCGTTATATAGTTCTTGACTTCTCGAAGTGTATACGGTAGGAATCATTCCTTGCTAAATTATCAATGCAATATGTCTACACTGAGCACATTTTTTGCCTAGTTAACGGTAAATGCACTGATGTTAACGTAAAATATGCGGTATGGTTTAAAGTGAACACATGAGGTTTGTTCGTTGGTGTTACACCAATTACACTGGTGCATATTATCTCTTTCTCAGATGCATAAAGAGTAAATCTTTTATCCTGTTTTAAGTAGGAGTCAGTGTGGAAAGTGTAGCACCAGCGAACAAACCTATTGATTAGCGGTATTTCTTACATTGTTTGTGCCTCGCGTTCGGACTTGTTATGATGCACTCGCTTACAATCACACAGTATGTTTTAATCAAGTACAGTAATGACTTTCGTCGAAACCACCTTGTTTTGGACAACATAAAATCAATAACTATACTTTATTATTTGATTTGATGGGTATTTGAGTTAATCCAACCATTTTAATCAGTGTATATACGGTAAAATTTTCTATATGCGAACACATGAAATATGAAAATTCTTTTTAATGGAATAGAAAGGGTTAAAATTAATGTATCTATTAGCAGGTGTATTATTGAAGTGGATATTTTGTTGTAACATTAAATAAATTTAGAGAAAAAAAAAATTGATGAAAAAAATGATATTTATTGAAGTTTAGTTTCTTTTGAGAATATTTTTTTTGTTAATTTATTCATTCACAACGGTTTCTTGATCATTCTTTTGTAGATAGTACCTATAAGCTTTCTGCAAACTTTTGTAAAATCGGTTTATTTTTATATAGGATCACCTAGAAAACATAAAACTACGAAAGTACTTAATTTTGCATTACAAACGAAAAACAAACCAGGTGCAATTCTTGCGATTGAAATATTTTTGAAATAAGAGACACCACTATTAGTGTCCAGTTATCAAAGAATCCGATTAAAAAAGGCATCCTTTTGTTAGAAGTGTCCATTTAGAAAAGTTTTATTGTATGCATCATCAGGATGAAATTAATTTGTAACAAGTAATATTTATATTAGCCGGCAATACGGCTGAGAAGGAAGGGTGCATCATTGCCAATCTTGAAAGTCAAGCAGCAATATGCGGTACCGATTGTTAGTTCGATAACCATTCGGACAACACTTCTCAGCGGCTCAGTGACCCTTCAAGACCTGTAGTGCTTGCTGGGTATTATTATTATCATTATTATATTTATATGAAGAAAAAACAAACTATATACTAATAAAAGTTTCATAAATAACTCCTTCAAAATATATCCCTCTCCTATTTTCATCCAAACAATCGTCGAAGCGAGAATATTTAAAAAGCAATCTCGATAAATCTCCATATAACTAGTGAGAGAGCAAAGAGTCGAAGGAACAAAAGAATTATTACCGTTTAAACTGAGATTACCGTCGCGCGCGTCGAAAGTAGAAAAGGGTGCGCGCCCCGGTACGATGAGTTTTCCGAATTTTCGGGGATTTCGGTCGGCCGACCTCCACTCCCCCGCCCTATCACAGAGGTCGCGCCGGTCTATCGTCTAGGTGCGAAACGAGAGGAAACACCGTCGAGAAGAGAGAGGGTACACGGGCGACGACGATTCAGCTCCACGGCGATCCGAACCGGAGACAAATACCCAATTCAACACAGATTAGATTTGTAACGTAAGGTGCGGAGTACGCTGATAGAGGTTGATCTCTTTTACATTTATTATATCCGGTGTTCCAGGCTGTGCCATTATTTACCGTGGATTCCGGTTCCGGAAATTAATCGGACGGCTTGGAATTCGGAAATCGGTATACTTGCGATGTGTGAGATGAGGTTGATTATGGAACTGGGCAGTTAGGGAACGTCCTATTTATGGAATACTTTCATACACCGCCGTCATAAAATAAGCCATGGTATTTGAATCTTAATAGAAATATACTGGGGCACGCAGATAATATGGTAGATTTAACAAAGTGGTAGATAAAAACTACTGTTGCAACCCTGAATTTAAGGAAAATAAAATAAAAAAATTAATCGTATCACCTATCACGGGTTTTCCCTTATTCCCTTGGCGAATGCTAAAAGATAGCTAAAATCGTTCCACAGTCTCAAATATTCTAACAATTCATAGTTGATCGATTTACAGTAGACTCGTGATTATGTGTACTAATCACATTTCACAATATTTCACATACTTCAGCATTTCACATGAAGTAGTATTCACATAATTCCGAGGCTACACTGTTGAAAATTTTAACACTTTTTTGACTAATTTAATAGTCAGGAGAGGTCCACACTGTTTTCGTGTTATTTTGTCGAGAACTATAGAAGTTTAAATTTGACGAAAAAGATAGTCAAGTATTGTCTATTGCTAAGGGGTTATTTTGTCCAACTAACACGTGGAATTATGATATACTTCTAGACACATTTTATTTGATCTAGACTAGACAAATTTACTAGCTGTTTAACTATCTATTGGATGATTTAACACCATTTTCTAAACACAACGTCTTTTTAATATGCAACTCCTATTCTCTAGTGCTATAATATTCTCTCTTAAACGTTTCTCAATTATAAATATACAGAACCACTCATTCAAAAGTTTTGGTTTCACTAACGTACTATTTTAAAATGATTTTTTGAGAAACCATTATAAAATTAAGTGAATGTTTATGCTCTTGATTCAAATCTGAACCAACTACGTAAATAGTTGTTCCCAATACATTCTTTAAGATGTTGAAATTTTTTATGCCCACGGAATTAACGTTATATTACACAAGGTTACACTTTGCAGGTCAGTCACATTTGGTGGTTTGGTTTGGATATGTTAATACGCAGAAATAAACTGAAAAACAGATACACGTGTAATTGCAGGTGGTGCGTATAATCAATACCATATTAGATTAGGTGGGTTTCTATATTTCTATCCGAGGGAAAATTTCTGATTGGTTGATGCTTTTGAATGTCTAGAGAAAATAGTAAATCCTCAATATGAACAAAGAATTCACACCAAATCTAGTAATTTCTGTTTCTACTAACACATGTAGTCAATTCGTACCGGCAAAAGTTTATAAAAATCAACACTAAAATATTTGACTAGCGCAAACTTAACGCCAACACCGTAATATTTTCAACAGTGTACCGTATTATAGTTTTGTCATTAGTAATCATAGGGAAATTATTTAGTTAAGTTAGAGTAGGAACATTCCAATTGTTATGGAATCGATATACTACTTAGAATAAGTAGCCGTGTGTAGTACCTTTAAGTGGAGCACGAGGTTAGGATGATTTGTGAATACTTAGCTTTTCATAAATTAAGTAACACTCATTCATGATATAATATTATTGTTAACAAGGATATCAGTATTTATCTATTCTTTACTATCATTGACTTGCATTAATGATCTCCATCTCACTAGAGTATTATTAAAATTAAATTAAATCATTATCGCTTTCCAATATTGGATTGAAATAGAAGTTACAAATGTGACGATAATAAAATACAATTGTCAGCTCTATGAATGCGCCGAATAGTATAAGCAATAAATTAGAGATATTGAGGAACAACTTTCCGAAATTAAACGAACATCATTCAAACCGAAATCACACACGCGACTGTTATTAATGCGCCAGCCAGTTAGTGTAGGTTATGCGTCCGTTAATATTTGATCAACTTTAAAACGAGCGAAATCGACCGACCGACAAATGGTAATACGACCGTTTGACACGTCGTCGTCCGCCGACATGCCAAGTATAGTCTTTAAATAACCTGTCGCATGTACCTATGCGTTCCATATGTGCCCGCGCGTATACCTTAGTAGAATAAACACGTATACGACATACGAAATAAATCTATTCGCGTCGCGGTGTTCACCTATGCGAGCTGACAGATCTCGCGGGGTCCGTGTAAGACACGGTGTCGAGGTATTTTAAGACCGGAAACGGCCGCCGTGTGAGGTTTATGCACGGGCAAATGCACGCGTACCCGCTTAGGAGGAATCTCTTACCGGTATATCAACCTACATTTCAGGGAGAACGCATACACGGCGTATTCATGTATAGGTGCGTTTCAGGTCGAGTTAAATTAACGTGGAATTGCCAGCACAAGAGTAAATTTACTTACTTACCTACCTCGAAGATATACATACGAGAGTTATTAGAGCGTGCGTAACGTTACGCGATAGTTACATGAGGAAATCGTCGTTTTAGTCTATTGTAATCAATTATTGGGCGAAAACTTTGCTTTGCCGTAATGTATGTTACGATAAAGTGATTTTTAATTCCGAATATTCTTTAGTTCCATACCTACAAATAGTGTTGAAAGCATATGTTGACTGCAATTTCAAACATAGAAAATGCATAACAAATCCCCGGAGTACACAAAGTAAATTAAATTATCAAATACCAAGCCCGACGATTTAATATCGCATACATAAGTAATATTTTATAAAGTGTTTTTGTCTCATTTGAAAATAATTTATTTATCAGACTACACTTACTACAATTCTTGGCCTTTATCATGTTTCGTAGAAAAGTGTCTATTTTATTTGAAAGTGGCATGTTGTTTTACCGTAAATCTATTTTCTTCTTAAGTATATGCTTTTCTACGAAAAGTAACTGTAATTAACTAGAATGCACAAAGTTTTGATTAATATTTTGTAATATCTGTTATAATATATCAATTAAAAACCATAAATTTTCAAATTTAATGTCGGCAATGCTTGGAGGCGTAATCAGTCAAATTCGATAGTGTAAATATTTTTTTCTTAAATCAAAATAACAAATAAATTTTGCCGAATTTTATTCTCCCAATAAATCCCAACCATCACGCAACATTAATTAATTCAGTGCGGCGCGAATATTAGCGACGTGTTCAAAATAGCACCGGAATTTTCTTATTCAGACATCTTTGTTCCGTCCCGAAAAACCGCAGACATAAATCCGCTTTGTATATTTAGTTTTGACGTCATTTTATTTGCGGTATCGTCCGCACGACTCGGCCAGGTCGCAAAAAAGATCCACCACCCCGCCGCAATGATCGCGGTTAAGGTTGAAGAGAGAAGGTAGACGAACGCGCAGCCCGTAAAAAATTGCATCGCTTTCGTCGAATCCGTGTTTACGCTACCAACACGTCTCGTTTTCGTTTTTTGCAAGTGATGGGATTTTTTGCGCCGGTCGTACGTACATATATGCATGCATACCTAGGTGTGGCGCGCGGACTCCTTGTTTTAAGTCGGTTTTACATTATTTTTAAAGGTATTATAAAAATAGAATCACCGAAATTCGCCCTCAAATACACACCGTCGAGATCGCATTCATCGCTGTGCTCGCCTGGAAGCGGTCCAAAGCAGTCGCGATATATCATTCGGTAATATCTGCACGCTCGAGAGCGAATGGGTTCTAGTGCCACACCGGCATATTCTCGCGTATACCTGCAAGAATTACCTTGAATCGCTCTGTGCCGTGTAATGCCAGTAAGCGAATTTAATATTCGTCCGACATGAAAGTAACACTTTATATGTGTAGATATACGGATTAATCATTTATTTTAAAAGCATAATTTTTCAAACATACGTCTGATGAAATAAGTCGAAAAGAAAAGAATACAAATCTGCGTTACCTAACTAACACTGTAGCAGTTCTTACATTGAGACAAGTAAAATGTAGCTTTACCCTGAGTATCGTTGACCTATGATTCCTGTCTGTGAAGTAAACTCATTTACAGTTGTGTGCATGATATGAGAAGTCCCTAGGTTAGGTAAGTCTCCCTCTATTCTAACCGATTTTATTATGAAAATAAATGATACATGATCCGATATTAGGTTACAGGCCAAATTTCTGAAGTATTCATTAAAATATCCTTCTTAAAAGAAAAAGTATTAAAGTTCTAACAGTATATATAGCTACAAAGGCTTGACAATAAAAAAAAAATAGTATATATAACCCCAACCTTCAGAAACTTAAATGTTTCTTAATCGCATTCCAATCGATTTTATTACGATTAAATGATACATGTACGATATTAGTTTGCAGGCTAAACTTGTAAACTGTTGATTAAAACTGAGCTACATCTCGGTATCCGGAATTTTTTTAAGTGTGACATTGGTATTTTTTTTTTGTATATAAAACAAAAGTAATATAGGCAAAGATACTGCTATACGGTGCCTATACACAAGCCCTAGCTGCGGGAACACGTAATTTCGCTCCGGATTAAGGTATTTAAAATGCGGCGAGTGAGCCGGAAATTAACTAATCTGTTTAGCGGTCGTTCCGGAGTCTAACCTTTAACCCAAAGTCCCTTATGTCATCAAGGCGACGGTGCTTTTACCGGGGAACCAGCGCAGATCCCGCGGGATCCACCTGAAGTGGATTTTTAAAATAGTGGATGACGATTCGGATGTAGGAGGATAAAGGTGGCCGATTTTTTTTTTATGTAGGGTAGGAGCGAGAGACAAACGAGAATCGACTTTGGTGAAAAATGAAAGCCAAAATTGCCTTTCATACAAAAAGGGATTGTATTGTAAAAGCAAATTCCCGTCAAAGATGTTACTTTTGTTTGTTACGTATGATATATCTCATATACCAAAGTATTTCACGTTTTTACTCTTTGGGTATGTGTTGATATTTCATATTAAAAATGGGAGGACAATACATAGCAGCTAGATTTCAAAAAGATTCAAAAAAAAGTTATAAAGTACTTAAAGAAAAAGGTAGATAATAAACTGATAAATGTTTAACTGAGCCATTTCTCTCTCTCTTTCTCTCAAATAGATATTCACGTATTGTATTCTGAACTCTAGTATTTTCAATTTACGAATTAATCCACGATGCACGGCTACAGCTGCGGTGAAGCCGAGAATCCAGCGTCTGCTAGGACGGCCGGGTGATGATCGATAAATCGGACGTGGCATAATTTTAATACGGCCCCGAAGTTCTACGTTTCCATGTCGGACCACGTGACTACCTATCAAACTGACCGCCGAACATAACTTCACTCTACGCCATCCTGTGCTGACACGGAAAACGTCTTCCTGCAGGGCCGTAACTGGGAGCATTTATACCGGGTGCTGTTGGACGAATGGGGTATTATTACTTAGGTATGTATACGTATGTAAATAGCGCTCTGCGCGGCTAGGGAGATAAGTGCAGACTGTTGAATTTCGCTTATATATTTGCAGTGTGCACGATGCCTACGTACGACTAATAAATATAAATCCGTAGCTATACTATATGCTACATTGAAAATCAATTCTGTTGCTTAAGCAGCAATGGTGATTGTCCTCTGCGGCCTCTAGGGTGTTCATTATTTAGTCTCAGTGTAATTATTTAGTTCAGTCTTTCCCTTTTTTTCTGTTGTGGAAGACGTCTGGCATGAATCTCCGGAAACACTGCAGTCTTTTGGCGTCTTGTATTTAGTCTTCCATTTCTTCTATACCATTAAATTATACCAGCCATTCCAGAATCCTAGTGTCCTGTACTAACCTTCATAAGTCTCTGGCTGGTTGATCGAAGTAATTCTTCGGATTCGTTTTTGGCTTGGCCAAAAAATTGTCGGTCTTCTGCCTGAGTGTTTTCTGTCATCTAATTACACATTCTGCAAATGGTATGTCGAGTGTTGATCTCCATTTCTGTAGGTGTTCTTTTAGTGTACAGTGTCCTGTTGGGAGACCTGTTACGACCGAGATGAAGCCTACTGAGCTGCAGTAGTTCCCCAGCCTTATTTTTTATGGTCTCTTGATAAAGGTCTTGAATTTGGCTGGTTGTATTATTCCAGTGTTCTTTTTGTTTATCTTTGACCCAACTCCTTACATTTAGTACTGTGTTTTTAGACGCTCATAGAACAGGTTCTGGGCCTATATGGGAAGCGGATGATCCCTTTTCTTGCTAGTTCATCCGCTTTTTTCGTTTCCTTCGATTGCCTAACGTCTGAGCACCCACAGCACAGTGACTTTATTGCGATATGTCAGGCTATTCAGTTTTCTAATACATTCCCAAACCAGTCTAAATTGTATCTTCCGGTTCGCCAGCGTTCTAGGAATCGCCTGGGTCGCAATATAGATCCATTTATTTTCATAAGCTCTCTGATTGATTTTAGTTGCACAATGTAATATTGCATATGCTTCTGCTTCAAAGACCTTGGGATATTTTTTACCTTGCAACTCCAGCGCCGTTTTTGATTCCTCTATAAACCAGATCAATTCTCCAAACCTGTCTCTGCAGTTGGATTGATTCCAGCTTATCCGATCATTGATTTCAACTTCGAAATTTCTGTTAAAAAGGTATGTCGAAATAAGTGCCGTAGTTGTGAGGGATTTTTTTGTTAAATTTACGTTTATATAAAATTTAATATATTATATGGTATTTTATTTATAACCTAATAACAAACAGATAAGACCAATACCTTCCCTTTTGTAATTCCACATTCTAATAAATTTGATATCCCGTCTGTCGCCAGCAAATAAATGATAAATACGAAAAAAGGCACGCGTACACATACATAAAACGCACAACAAACGCCTGAAACCTGCCCGTATATTTCTGTATTGGGAATTTTTCCATTACGGCTCTGAATAATCTCTTTCACTGGAAACTCAATAATACTCGGCAGCAGGTGCAAAGGAGAGGTGTCAGCAGCAGAGGTCGCGCACCCTTACCTAATAAATGAGGTAATTTCCACACTTCCAGGTTCCGCCGCAAGGCGTCACTCCAGCCGACGACGACGACGGACCCGCTTATTAGAACTTGTACCTGATGTTCGAACACGTTCCCTTCCGCCCGAATGTTCAAGGACCACTCCCGGACGACGGTTTCGCTAAACCAGAATCGGGGGAGGACTATTTCGCGTACAGATGCGAATTTTAATGTCTGATGACTGTTTTGTGGGCTTTCGCATATTTTATATTTGAAATTAAAATTTATAGATTTGTACTATCTTGTAGGATTTCCACGGAAGTGACTAGTTAAAAATTTTGGAGCTTAACGGAACTTCCTAGTTTTAAATATCCGGACACTTTTCTTTTTTCTAGAATATTTTATATAACTAACAATTATTTCTTTGGGTACTTTTCGGTCTTTTACTTAATGAAACTATTATTTTTTTTCATTTAGTTTCATTAAATAAAGGACCGAAAATACCCAATGAAATAATTGTCAGTTATATCAATAATTTAGAATATTTTTAAATCTGTTACACTTCCGATTAATCGGAAGTCGCCATCAACTTTGTCATTTTAGATGCAGCTTCCTACATATTGTTACATTTTTGTATTTAGTATAAAATTCTCGGATAATTACAACTAGGGTTCGTATACATATCTTCAACCATTTCTAAAACATTACGATTCTTGTACACTGTAAAAAAAAGTTGCCTACAATTTTACCGGTAAATTTGCTTCATAAGGTAAAATTTCTACCATCTAGTAAATTTCACATGCTGATGTATTTTTCAAAGATTGTACTGTAAAATTCGTATGTAATATTTATATGAACTGTATATTTGCCGAACGCGTACAGTTAAATAACCTAATAACCAATCACATTGGGGTGTATTCAATTAAAAATAAATATAAAAGATCCTCAAATTTTCATCCAAATTTAAATACCCAAAAAAATTGTCAATTTTACACTTTTACGTAAATTTTGATAGTAAACATAAAATTGTACATGTTTTTCCCTGTATTTTCCTTTCGAACTTTTATTACATCTTAAATTTACATGAAAAAGCTATAAATTTTACCGAATTCTTTTTTTCCATGTTAAATATCCTAGAAAAAACATGTAAAACAAAATTTACATGATTTATTTTGGTAAATTCACAACGTTATTACATGTAATATTCCTAATTTACCATGACAAAATTACTGCAATTTTTTACAGTGTACAATTTACCATCGTTCCCATAGCAATAACTTGCTGTGTGTTCCTTGAACCTAGTTCCGATCGCACGTTTTGTTTATATTGGACTTTCTTTATACTCCGTACTATACCTATAGAAGAGTAACTATTCATCGATAACTGAACTAACCGAACTAAAAGGTTTCTACTTGAAAAATGCATATCATGAACCTGAAAACTTCTAATAAGTAGCTACTGCCATGGAAAACCTTATTATATAGTTTTTATTGTATATCATCGTCAATAAAATATAGTTAGTTCCCAGAACAAGTTTAAGAATCGTTCCAACTTTTCCAATTTTACATAATGGAGGACGAGAGGGTAGGTAGGTGTGGTCGTGATCCTTAATTGATAATAGCGCCGCCGCCTCCCTTGGTTAGGTAAACGAGAGCATCAACAGAAAAAAAGAAATCCTCCCATCACGGGCTTTGCGGTCGTTCCCTTTCCGGTAATAACGCCGGAGGTGCTCTCTACCGCCGCACCGCACCGTAGAAACGGTTTACGCTCGGTCGGCTTCTCTTCTTCATTACCTTGGTCTCCTCTATCGGAGTCCCGCAGCGAGCCCGTCTTATCTCCTGGCCGTTTACCTTGAATGCCCTATACCACCTACCTACTACCCGGACTAATCCCCGACGCGTCCACCATTCCGTTCCGGAGATGTAATTCCTGCTATCACGTCCTGCCAGTTCTCGCTTCACACTCGGTTGACCGGCGAGTTACGTGCTCGAATAGGTATGTCGGAATTGTTTGGTTACGAACCGGGTGCCGCCATTCACCGCATCGCCACCGCGCTCCGCCGTGTTTCGGGATTATATCCTCCCTTCTGCGTCTCTGCTTAGCAACCCGGTTGGTTACCTACACTTTTCATTGATGGGGGATTGTGCTGGAGGACAGTAATTACTTTAACGGTAGTGTTGTATGAATCTCTACTTCTTGTAAAAAAAAAAAATAAATAAATGAAAACGACCTATGGACCATAATACTAGTCCAGTTAGCTAGGCTTCTTTGTGTGCATTTAGAATGCGGGAGAACGTCGTGCATACGTGTAACGAACGTATTTTATGGCGACATTTAAAATACACCAACAGGAACTTATAATAAATTTTGGGAAAACCGAATCTTTGGAGAACGGCCAGTTGGCCGCGTCGTTTGACGATTGACCGTGGAGCATCTGGGACGCATCTTCGCTATACTAAGTTACATCACCGATGAAGAGACAAAGAACTCTTATAGATTGTTAATTATAACGAGTACCTAATTAATTCGGCAGATATATTTACGTATATATCATCAATTAAAAAAAGAAGCAAGTAAACAAGTACTAGACAATTGCAATTACAAAAGATACAGCGGAGAAACGCAACGGTGTCCTATTGATTGGCACATGCAGAGAGTTAGGTCCAACCTATACAGCACAGCATCAGAACGATAGCAATCGCTTCTAAATTGGATTGCAGGGGACGAAGCGCGTCTATATCTGTGTGAGTGCACGTTCGACATAACAGCGGCAATAGCTGCTACTAGTGCTCCGTACCCGGTGACTGACAGATGGCAAGCGAGAGGGTGACTTGAGGTGGGAACACAATGCAAATGCATCCAGACAAAGAGATCTGACGCTACGGCAATCGGGGCTTTCGCTACACACCTAAACAGCGCGCGGTGCACGCCAGATGTGTTCGCTACTACTACATACATACATACGCTAGGTAGATGTGAACCCATAGTCACTGCACATGCACATTAGGGACGCAACCAATTCCATTTAGTTTTAGTGGCTATTATCCCTCGAGGCCAATGTACTCAGGTGTCGGGCTCCGGGCGGATTAAATCACGCACACACAAGGTGCGCTTTTGCGTCGCGTTATTCACCCTTGCTTTAATTCCAATTTCGACCTTCTATGAATCGAATAGGGGTGTACAGTCTGATACAAATAATAGACGGAACACAGTACCTACGGATGATCTCATATATTACACCCACTTTGTTCCTTGTTATATAAATTGCTATGTTAAAACCAAATGCTCTCATTAAAAACAATACAGTAATCTTCGTTTGCTTTTACTCTATTGCCAACTGCATTTCATACTTGTTTACTGTTTTCTAGAATAATAGCGTCCTCTTATTAAACGAAATCCATTTTAATCAAACATTCATTTGTCAATTTAGTTCCTGGTGCGTGAATATCTGCATTATCGTAAAATATCACAATAATCGTCAAAGCAGAAAAAAAGCACAAAGTCGTTCAAATAACAGCTTCAAGGTTAAGAATGTAGTGGAACAATCTTGGATTTTGTCTGACACTGTAATAAAAATGTAAACGCAAAATATAGGAAAACTAAATTCGATTAGATTAGGGTTGGGGTGGCCTACGAATCTATTTCACCGCGACCTTTTCAGATCTATTGTGTTTCTTTTTCTCCTAAAAAACGCTCTCCATAACTTTACGCCTCTGTGAGAGGGCTTCTCGTGTAGCTGCTTGTCTTGCTAGTCAGTCACCTTGGCACAGCATATCCTCTTGCCACCTCGTCTCAGCAGAATGAGCAAGTAGCGTCATCTATCAGGTCTATGTTATACATATATCTGTTGTTGTACAGTTACCAGTCAGCAGACTCTGTGCCAGTGATTTTTGCCACCACTCCCTGGACTGATTATGTATCCATTCATTGATGGATTTTTTTTAATTTGCAATTTAGGAGTGTCCAAAGGAAGGGTCAACTCCAACAAGTGATCTTGACTAACCTCACCAGGCCAATGTCAATTTCGTTTGAACACCCACCTCATTTAGGACGCTTACGCAGCCCTAAATCAGTCCACACTTACACACAACTAATCACTTTAAGTGTGGACTGACTGTTAGAGAATATGGCTGATTCGGTCCATCTTTCCATTTCTCTGACTAGAAGAACTAATCCTACTGCAAAATTTTAATATTGGTCTCTCTATCAAATAATAAATAAATGAAACTTTCACTAGTTAAATTTGAAAAGAAAAATGCATTCAACCTCAAATATCAAAAATTATTGCAGAAATTTACAGAATGAAAATAGTTAAAGCCTTAGTTACTTATATATAATATATTTATGGACGCGACTGTAACGCCAGGATTAGTAAGTAGAGGGTACAGGAACAATGGGGAAACAATTGCTGTCAACGTCGAAACTCTTCGGGGTCTTATACCTACGTGAAAGGGTTGCGCGCGGCACGTAGCAAAGAGAGCGGACTGATTACTTTGATAAACGAGCCATTAATCACTCGCATAAGAATTGCCACCTTCACTTTTCGCAGGCGTGCGTTATGTACCTCGTCGTGCAAAAAAAGCTCTCTCACGGAGACAGGGATCATCGATTGTCTTTCCCCTCTATATCGTCGTGTCGTGACGTTTTTAGAGTAACGGTGGTGGATAAAACGGATAAAATCGTGGGCTCCCTCTATATATATAGTGGCGACGGCTTTTTTCTTTGCTAATTATCGACGTCATCACCGCTGCAAACAAAGAAGAGCGCCAAGGTAAAGGGTAAATGAGGCGCTCGTGAAGAACCTGGCTGTCTCTACCTATCGCCCGTGATCAATCATCGGGTATTTTCGGGAGCTTTTTTGGTGCGGCGCAATTAGCAAATGCGTGTCACGTGTTCTGAGCTAACGTTACCTTGAATGACGCGTACTTATACACACTCTATTTAATATAATCTTATTACAATAGTTATTTAATACCACTATGAAAGGAGTAGTATAACTAAGGAAATAAATAAAGATATTAGTTAGCGTAGACTTTTATAAATAAAGATCCTGAAGTAAACCCTTATCGAATAGAACAACAGCCTAATGTCACATTTTATCCATTATAAATCGAAGCAACCATACATATTCCTTCACAGCCACCTTCGACCGCTAAAACTGGCGACGCTGAGTATCACATCACGAAGGCAGATCCCCTAGCACCATCTAGTAGTATACTATACTACCGAAAAGTAATCCGTTTAACCTGAACCGACATAACTTTCCCATTTCGTAGAGGTTCGTTGGCGGCCGTGCTGAGCTCTCGGGTTGCGATTAACTTTACCGGCACATAACTGGATGATAACTGTGCGTCATTAAAAGCATCCAGTTCGCCGTTACGGATACTGGCTCTCCTAAAAGCGGAAACGGGAAATTGATTTACCTATGCCGGGGAGATTTTCTCGAAAGCAGCGATAACAATGATAATGAAACCTTTACTGCATAGATTTTAGTGTTTCGAATACCTATACGCGATTTCTCTATATAAATCTAGGTACCACGAAACAAAAACGCTTTAGAAACACGCATCTTCAACCAGTAGCAGCGCCGCAATTTCATTATTCCGAGGACGCGCGACGTGACGTGATGTGGGACAGGCATTGAGATCTGACAGCGCGCCAGTATGTCGCTTTGACAGTGAACTAATTAAACCGGGTTCCACGTGGGATCACCTGCGACGCACATCCGTGCGCCAGGACGTAAGCGTCGGCGGCATCTGAAGCGTCGAGTACCTATATACGACGGTTTTGCAGGTATTGCGAGTGTACGCCAACTGCGGTATTTCTATTGTCGTGACGACTCTATTATTGTCGCGTTAGGGGTAATAGTATACTTTGCTCTCAAGGCGTTAATCTCGAAGGTAGATTTTGGTGATTCTAATGAGACGATTCCTTTATTATAGCGGATATATATAAATTAGTTATTTTAAGTTGGCAAACTAATTGCAATTTTTGTAATTTTGGTGAAGGGGAAAAATGTTTTCAAATATTAGCAAGACAGAATAGTTGAGTTATAGAGATGGACTTTCCAAAATAATTTTCTAACTTAAAAAATAAATAAATAATCTTTATTCATTTCATAAAATAATTTTAACAAATGTGTGAGATAAGTCAGTTAGTACATCAATATGAATAACATAATACAGTACAATATAGGGCAGAAGTGTGTTGGCTTTAGCGGCCGGTAGTCAATAAAGAAACAGATTCCAGGCTGTTGTGTCGCGGTCTGATGGATACACACTGTCCTGTCGTACATATTTATTATTATCATCATCTGTTTTTTAAGAATATTTTCCTGAAAATTTTCACGGAGGAAAACATTTCCGCGGTAGGATTTTTTAAAATTTATCTTGTATTAAAATTCGCGTAAATTACTTGGAAAAACTAATTCCTTTCTTGCGCACGTAATTATAACCGAAAGCACACTCTAAATTGCAAAGGTACACTCTCCGGCGGTCGCCAAATAAACTACTCCGACTAAACCAGACGACTACTGCTACTACTTTTAAAAATTCCACCTTTACTTAACATAATGAAAGCGGCTAACTCGATTTGCCGCGCATAAAACGTTACGGGGCTGCGCCCTGGCGGCAGAAGAGGGTACGAGACGATAATGAGAAAGAATAAGTTAGTAGGTAGTAGGTATATTACATCAGGCGTCTCTTGCTGGTTGGTTGCCGGGTAAAAGTTTGCAGCCAGCCGTCCCGCTGTAGTTTCCACTCCGTTCCGTCTTTCCTTCTACCTATCGCTTACCATGCAAATTAAATAATTACGAAGCGGTAGTTAGTGGGCGGTAGGACGACACGATGATAACATTCGCCCCGACGAGGATGATGTTCAAAGCGACCCGGGCTAAATAAATATTAGCCGGAGGGGACGGAACTTTTATAATTATCAGCGTCATGAATGTTTTATGCGTCTTTAGGAATAAGAAAGGACCGAGTAAGGAAAATGCGCGACAACCGCGCGTCGGAAGACGAGATTACCGCCGCCAAACTCGGAATATCGCGCGGCGATAAATCAAAGCGTTACACGACACGTCGGAGATGAGATAAGGAGGACCCGGGAGTTGTTGTGTTGCGTTGTGATATGTGCCGTCCGTGCTTCTCTCGACATGTTTAACTTTTCCCCGCGCGCGCAGACACAGCGACACAAAAGTGAAAGTTGTAATTACACAATGGTTTAGGAAGTTCGTTTGTAGCCGGCGGAGAGCGAACATTTCAACGAAACCGTCCTATCTTGTAGAAACGTTAAGGGGAAGCTGCGATGCAGAAGTTTTCCCCGCTACATTGGAATAAACATGACAACAAAACGTAACAATGCGATTAACATATCAATAATTAAGTCGTGGTGTGAGTGATGGAAGGCAAAACGGAAAATAAACTTTCTCATTATACCACCCCACTATGGTACAGAATCTATATTTTGTGGGCAAAATTATTATATACATATTAAAGGCGTTTAAACTTTAAACTAAATTTTATTTGTAGATGCAAATCTCTACGGACATCGAACAATGTTTCGGTGATATGTTTCACATGCAATCTATAATCTTAATCGTAGCTCTTCAATAAACTTTCTTATTTTAAAAAATTTTAAATTTAATAATAACTTATTTTTTTTTAAGTGTCATATCACGTTATTACAATAAGCCATTAAATTTTATTGTATGTTGCTGTGATATTAGATATCCTGTGCGATCGCTAAAGCACACGCAAACTCTAATAGCTAAAATATGTTCTCTTTCATGTAGGCCACATAGATACAGTCGCGAGCAAATGTTATAGGCACCCTAAATTTTGGGCGAATATCACAGTAAGAAATGAGAAAATAAAAACTTGTAGGTAATACATTATAAATATTTTAGTATTTTAAGAAATCTTATTAATTTGTTGCATATTAGAGTGTTTTTAGTACAACTATAATACTTTTTAGATGGGAGGGGGAAAGTGATTTCTCGAAGACTTGAAAATATATAAAAAAAATAATACATTTACAAAAGGTATGTATAAAGATTATTGTAACCATAAAGACGATTATATAAATGTTGAAATAACTGTCACAAAAAAAATGCAAGAAACATGAAACCCATTAGTTTTGTCAAAGGTGCCTATAACATTTGCTCGCGACTGTATATAAAACTTAACAATAGCGACATTTGAAATTGCACACTATATGGTCTTCTATAGCATAGTGCATCCCTATGAAAAAGATTTAGAATCCTCAGAACTCTTAATATTTAACCAAACGCTTAGATCCGTCGTGATATTAGCATTCATTCAAAATATTTCATCAAAAATTACACCTGCTCTAAAGAAAATACGATCGCCAAACGACAGGTCAAGTTTTTCTTGCAGGAACGCGATGCTCGGATGTCTCCAGGCACAGCGCCAAAAAAATAGACGCCGCACGGCCGCCTGCAAAAATAACAATTCGGCCTGCCAGACATGTAAACAATGAAAGGTAAAACTGACAGCTATTTGGACGTACAAAAAGCGGCTATCGGATGACTATTTATAATATGGAACACGCCAGGGGGCGAGGAGATAGGGGAGAAAAACATTTTGGCAGACGAACAGTCGATTCTTTCGTCGGGTAATCGAGGGAACTCCGCGATTTTTTCTTCTCTTCCCTTTCATAACTCATTTTTTCATTCATTGCCCAAAGCTGATACCGTTGTTAGAGAGTGACGCGGTCTATACAGTTTGCAGCAGCATTGGCCACGTACTATAAATATCCGGATTTTGTGCACTGGTAACCTATTTACCGTGAGGTAAACGTGTTACAGTACATGAAACACCTGATGGATATGTTATACGGCTCTTTTCTTAATTGCCAAGTTCTTGTCTGCTAGAAGATACTAGTTTTCCTTCACTTTATGCAACGGAGGTAAGTAGGCGAAGCAAATTACGCTCTTTGATCTTTTCAAATAAGTATGATTTATCGCTGGATGCGCCACTTGATGTGGGTAACGTGTAAACTCTGTAATCCGCAAATAATGTTGTATAATAGACGGAAAGTATTTCATCTAAAGAGAGATTTAATCTATCTGAAATAAAAAACAATCTATATCAAAATTCAAGTCAGTTTAACACAAAAATAAATCGCAGCACACAAAAGAAAACTTGGAAAAAAGTCTGCACAGAAAAAAAACGTAAAGGGTTTTGGGGTTAACGTAAGTAATAAGAGATCCTACAATTTGAAAATAAAATAAAAAAATACCTATAGAAACGTATACGAAGACATATATAGGAATAAACCCTAATGCAACCGTTACAAAAATATTCCGTTCACGTGTATCACCGGAGATCCGCCAGAGGATGATTGTGTTGAGAATGCAGAGTCTCTCCACATGGAGGAGAGCACGCTAACACACCGTCCTTCTCTTGCCGCCAGTGACAGGAGGGCCTACCTTCGCCGAATAAGCGATAGTGAGCTAGTGAGTTTTCCGCAAAACACGGCAGCGGTAGCAACGAGACACTGTATATAGGTAGGGTCAAACGCGGCCTCACGTGACGTCTTTCGCAGTCACGCACAGATAAAAAGCGACCCGCACGTGATGATTAATGACCGCGCGGCGGGTTTATCAAAACGGGATTTTTCTTTCCGGTAAACAAGCGACGGACAAAAAGTCACACTGCATCTGCGACAGGGGACCATCAGACCAGGTGAAGCGGGTAGGTACCCGGACTGACTGGACGTCATTTATCAATCCCTTTGTCCGAGAAAAATTAAGCATTTTCGGTGAAACTTGGCGGGGAAAAAGAGGATTTTAATTGTGGCGCAAAAATGGCGGAAACGGAAACAATGCCGAGCTAAGGATATCCGTGAAGTTTGGTCATTAATAAGAGCCGAGGCTTAGAGGCTCATTGCTTAGTTACCGTCAAATTGGGTTAAGTGAATCAAAGGTATAAGTTTTTCGTTAATATTTTTATAACCTTTGAATAATAATTTAAAAAAAAATAATTAAAAGTTTGTTTCAACATTATCGACATTTATTACTACTACAGAATAAATATGTTAAATATGTTAAGTAGTATTCACATAATTGCGAGGTACTGTATTATATTTTTGTTATTAACAATCATAGGGAAATTATTTTGTTAGAGTAGGATCATTTCAATTGTTATGGAACCATATAGTACTTAGAATAGGTAGCCTCGTGTAGTACCTTTTTAAGATGGAGCACGGGGTTGGGATGATTTGTAATAATTTAGTTTTTCATAAAAAAAAGTGTGATTTATTTGACCCTGTTCAACGGTACGTAAAAATTTCTGTATACAGTAAAGGCGAGTCGTTTTTCTTTGACATAATGATAATCCAAAAAAAAAAATTGCACAGGGGTAGTAGCACTTCGACACAAGATACTGTTTTGCTCGGATAACGCAAATAATGCTAGGTTTCCTTCCTATTTGAAAGCATGGTATTTTGAAAAGCAATTTCACAGAGTATTGCTTATTTATATGCATTTTTAACATTCCCTGCTTTTAAAAAACTATTTATAACGGTACATACATCAGCATGAATATATACTTGTAGTTTATTCGTATTCTTATACATTTGTATAAAATGTTTGCCAAGAACCTCCCCCATAGATATACATATATTTACCAGCCTTTTCTTTCAAACATTAAAACAAACACAATAAAAAATTTCCCGAGTTACGCCACCTCAGGCTACATCGATATTCTTCTCTCCTGCCGTGTGCGATGGGGGACGTTCGTCCGTCCGTTCACCTACCCGAAACAGTGAGTGATTCAAAGGTGGTCCTATTGAATGCCCGACCGAGAGAAAGACCGGAATCGTAGCCCGCGGCCGAAGCGGATGTAAATCCGGGACCGGTGTTGCCGGACCCTACCGTAGTTTGTCGTTATTTACTTGCGTCCCGTGTGTTTATATTTCAAAGAACCGAAGGTTGTATGGTTGTACTATACGTGCTGTATATCTATATACGGTTGGCGTAGCCGCCGTATTTTTATTATTGTGCAAATTTTATTCTTTCTCCAGTTATTTGTTTAAAAGGGAAGAGGGACCGGAATAACACTTTATTTAGATTTACGTGGCGTTATACTGCTTTTATTACGAATAAAGAGGGGCAAGGAGTTTTATTGTTGAAGTAAGCTTAAGCCAGATTATAATAGCTTGACCATTATCAAAATTTCATTCGTTTTCCGCACGAATATTAGGTATTGATTTAAGTCTTAACAAGCAATCTTTCATTCTGAATATGAAATAATAGATAACACCTATAACAGATATGTGAAAAAGCGTATGGGTTTAAGATTCGATTTTCCTCATATGTATATGCGAGAAAAGAAAATTTGCTGATGATTTACGATCACATACTACGTGATGCAAATTGTGTGCGGCTCATGACTGAAATATGCACCTATATATTGTATTAATACACTGAAATGCTACCTTTCTGCTGAAGAATTTATAAATCAATTTGCCGAATTGCAAGGTAAAGATGATTTTGAGGGAGCTGATAGAGGTTATCATTGTATTTAAAAAGTCTACACATATATTATACTTTTAACTTTTTCTTAGTAGGAATATTTTATTACAAAACTGATGTATGAACGTGTTGTCCCCACTGTCTCTGGATTACAAATTTGCGTAAAATAGTAATTTTTGTTTGAAATGAAACTACTGTAACTTTTAAAGGAAACGTCAAAAGTCAAAAGCGTATATAGACTTTTTTTATAAGCTCTCTCAAAATCAGAACATCTTTACTGGACAGCCTGTACATCAGTCTATGCGGTAAAAAAACATAATTAAAGGTATGCTTATGTAATTGCGAATTTGTATGATTTTGAATTGAATTCGCAATAAGATGCATTTTTTTTTCAATTACGATAATATCAGCGTAAGCACGAACGGTCAGAAGGAAATAATTAAATATCACCGCTCGTAAATCCTTT
Organism: Protaetia brevitarsis; assembly: GCA_004143645.1. Lineage (NCBI taxonomy): Eukaryota > Metazoa > Arthropoda > Insecta > Coleoptera > Scarabaeidae > Protaetia > Protaetia brevitarsis. The sequence continues at coordinate 38,313 of RXPK01001295.1, read as the reverse complement.
GAGTTTCTGCCCAATTTCCTACGGCCGAATTGCGTTCAAAAGATTAAATAAACGTTCGCCTAGGTACCGGGGCACGCGTCACGGAATAATCACTGCCATTGTGAGACCTCTATTCGTCAGGGGCGCCCAGCCCTATGCCGAACGTTCGCCAGTTGTAGTGCAGTCGTACATACGTCCGCCGAATCGTGCTTTATGCTGTATAAACTTCTTTTTTTTACGAATCGTCTATGAATGGGGCACGTGCCTTCGAAGTTTCGCCGTCTCTCTCTTCGCCTAAGGGAATCAGAGGGCGACCAGGTGGACCTAGGTGATTCCCACGATCCCGTCGATCGTTCTGGTTCACCTCAGGCTAATCAGCTATGAATTAGGGCAATTGTTCGTACCGCAAAGGTATACAGCGCAGCAACTGTTGTCTAATAATAGGTTCTGATTTGCTTTTATGGCCGATAATACACAAACTCGAAGGGGAATTTAACAAGCCGAATTGTCCGATTAATACTCGCAGAAATATACTATTATAAAAAAAAGCTTATCGAACGGCAAATCTTACGCGATGCGGAATACACAAACAAGCATAAATCAGATCGCCGCTTTTTGCTCCGCCCGATTTGCTATAGCGAGAGCGCTGCTTGACCGGTCGCTGGAGCTATCTATCGGCGGACGGCCGAAGCATAGATAAGAGGAGAGTTGACCGGTAACAGGATGTCCCTCCTTGTGTGGCGCATCCTCCGAAAGGACCATCGTTGGCGCGTAGTTCGCCTCGTTCGATTTCGTTCCTATTCCCTGCAGTCGGTTTTGACCGGCGACGCGAGTCTGGAAGGGCTCGCAAGTCCGAGCTTCGGACAGGAAGAGAGCACTGATTTCGGTAATTCCACTGGGCGCGTTGACGTCTCGATTTGAATCTGTGTATAGCGAAGAAGAAACTAACATGTCTTGTTATACGTAAAATATTAATTAAACTCTATTTATCTACTCATCTGTTTCATGTTAACATTTCCTACAAATAATAGAGTGCAATCTAGATTCAAACGCATTTATAATTTATTCATTCCATTTCCACACAAAATCCATATTTATTATTTTAAAACAAGAAAAAAAAACAAGAATATAGACAAGATAAATATACTCAATTATGATAAGTAAAATAAATTAGTAGATGTATCCTTGCAAATCTTCAAAAATGATTCGTAATCAACATCAGTGTGACCTTTGCTTATTTTAGCTATAATATATATATTTGATTTATTTATGTATATCATCTTCCTAGTGCTTCAGACTTCCTAGATCTGGCGAAACCTTATTAGAACAACAGCTGGTCGCAAACGCGTACGAACAAAACAAAAAATCAGCTTTTCAACAAAATTGAAACTAAATTTCAAATTTCAATATTGGCGCCGTCATCACTATCCGTTCAAGTTGAAATTATGGATCGTAAAAATACATTTTAAAGCATCGTCCGATCAAACGAAAAAAAAAAATAGAAGAATCGTCCGTGACGAATTAATTATTAGAAGTGAAACAGTGGCGAGGAAAACAGGTCCAGGAGGTGGTATTGCAACACTTTTTATTTTAATTTCATCACGACGCAATTTACGGAGAAATCACAGCACACAGAGAAGCTATTTGTGTGTCGTCGGTGTGTGTGTATAGGAGCGCGTGTTGCCACGTTACTCTCATGTGACCCAAATACGAATTAAAACCGTTCTTCTATCGACGTATCCAGATAACCTCTTGCCCGGTAAAAGACCGATGTGTGTAGCACCTTTGTGTGTTGTTGTTACATGCGAAGGCAAACACAGTGGAGCCGTGTGGCAGCACCTAGTTTACGTCAAACGTGTCATAGGTTAACCGGCCTCGGTTCGTTCCAATAAAGATAGCACCGTTTATGTAGCCAAGTTATCTCTCTGAAGTGATTCGATTAAATATTTTTTTTTCTTTGCTTTTCCTCGATTGGCAATTAACACGAAGACGTCAACGGCGGATAAATGCCCGGTTGTTTTGGCGCAAACAAATTGTTTTTTTTTTTTGGGCAGTATGATTTAGGTAATATTCAGCTATTTTTCTGCGTGTAGAAGCTGAAATTTATCCTTTGTTTGTTACATCAACAAAATGCAAATAGAGAATAGATGAACAGATAGGGGTGATAGGAATAATCCGATACGTCTAACGATAGAAAAAGAATAAACAGAAGTACTGATCTAAATAAAATGAAGTAAACCCCTGTTCGAAAACTATATACCCACTACAGAAACACGGACCTTGACGTTTAACATATACGTGGTTACCTGCGGGAACATACGATTCAGCGATACATTTCACTATTTTTAATACGTAGAACGCTCGGACAACAATACAAGTCACCAAACAAATCCGTTCCGACATCGGTTGGTTGTCGTCGATCTGTTGTTCGGCTCGGTTCACGCACACGAAAGCAGGGATACGGTGGGGTGTGATGCTGCCGAAGTACACGTGAAACGTTGTACGTAGTACAGCCAAAACAGGCTATATGGTGTAAGGGTTTTTAGGGGTACATGCGAGGGAACACAAAACGCAGACGACAAAACACAAAATTCACCGGTTTAGTCAGTAGAAGCTTCTGTAGTTAGGTGTGGCAAAATCGTCAGAGTCGGCTTAAGTTGCAAAATTATGAGAGAACATTCAGTGTAGGGCAACAAAAACAGATCAATGCACCATCAATTTTAGGGGTATCAGTACAACAAATTTTGAATGATTCCTATTGTATACTACTTTATTATAAGTATAGTCTAGTTAGATTGCAATGAGTAAATTCTAACCAGTAACATAGTTTATTCAACCTTAAACCAATGATATACCTAGAGGGATTCGAAAAAGTTATAAACAAAGCCGTTTTTGCATTCTCTGATGAAAGGATATTGGAATTCTGTTTATGTCTGGCAAATAGAAACATTTTAAGGGAAATATTGTTCAATGACGAAGCCACGTTTACAACAAGTGAGGTGGTAACATCCCAAAATTTACGATACTGGTCTGCTGAAAATCCTGAGTGGGTCATTAACGCAAAGAGACAATGCTCAAAAATAAATATATGGTCCGGGGTAGTATCACATACTTAAAATCCAAGATCACTGGAGTTGACGCCACTCGACTTTTATACTACGTATATACTTATATACTATGTATACTTACGCAAAAAGTATATAAGTGTATAAGTCAAGACCACAGTCAGTTAGTAAGACTAGCCAGTTGGAATAACACAAGCATGTGCAGATATCACCCCAGAACAACTGAGAAAAGTTGAACCTCCGAAAAAGATATGATAAATGTTTTGAAAAGAATGGTGAATTAGTGGACTTGATAAAGAAGTACCTTTTATTTTTTGAAATTCCCGTAGTTTTCTTTAATATTATTACGACAATGTGTTTAACATTCATGGTTTAATTGATAAAAGCTTCATAAGAAGAATGTAATTCTTAATTTTATCACAAAATTATTAATATGCTATATTTTTTTTATGGAATGTGGTACATGCCCATTTCAGGTGACGCTTAATCCAGTGGCGTACTCATATCTTTTGTAAAAAAAAGTACAGCTTTTCACGCACTACAATTTTTAAAAAAAAAGTGGGGCAAAATCGGACAATAGATATACATTTTATGAGTCACACTACTAAATTAAATTAAATCTACTTAAGATTGAGTATTATTCTTTTTGTCTATCCATCTAATTGCCACTTACGAAATAAAAGAAAAAAATATGATAATAAATATAATTTATAAATTTCGAAATTTCCATTTCGATGAATGCATGAACTTGGACCATTCCATCCCTGTAAATGCCGTTGCGAATGCATATAGGTAAATACGACTGGAGGCAGCGCCGGACAAAGACAAGCCGTAGCATGCGTCACACTGGTCACAGGAGTTGGCTGGCGTCCGGGGGTAATGAATGTGCCCGCCGGCCTCGCAATTACATAGTTTAATTCAAATGTAATTTATAATTCCGCATTGTCATGCACGTGATGTGCACACAGTTTGCTAATGGAGTGAATGTTTCAGCCGGTATGTAGGTAAATTCGGTCCCCACACGATATTCGCGTCACAGACGATCCCTCGCGTCGGTCGGAATCGCGTCCCAACGGACAAAAAAGCTGTGTCTGGCGGAGCGTGAAGTCCTGGCATGGACGTACATACATTCGATCGTCTATCAATTACATTGATGACCGGCACACGTCCGAAACGGGGCTGACTCTCGGATCGTATGAAAAACAGCAATTAATTTTTAAATTGCTAGGTGCGGCCAGAACGTCGTCACTTCTGCGAAATTCGACAAAAAAGAAAAAAAAAAACGTATTATGAGCTAGGCATTTCGGTAAATAATACCAAACACTGTTGCCTGGGGAAACAAGGAATTTCATTGCGCACCCTGATGTATATCTACATTACAGTCTTCAATAATTTATCATCTCGTTTGAGTTTAATGTCTCGTTTCTATACCCCTGTCGACGTTTAACAGTTATAGTGTTTAATTGTGGCGACCACATTTTCAGTCGTATTCCGTTTTTTTTTTTTTCTTATTCTCGTGTAACAACGGTAGTGCAATTAAAGGTTAAATTCATGCACGCACACAACGCCACCAGTGACACGTTTGTATACGTGTGCAAAAGGCAGAGCGGAGCCCGGCTGGATGGTCAGTGATGGGAGCGCTGGCTACATCGACGTGTAACGTTCGGTGTGTTGTCTGGCGGAACGACGGGCATCTACGCATCAGCAATTACACCAATCACGGTCACAATTTGCTATGTTGGACCTGTGTCACGTCACCTACATCCCAAACATCCACAAACACGCGACGAGTGCGCCGTTGTTGTTGCGAATTGTATAACTATGTATCTACTACCATGCGTATCGCATGGTTGCATCATATACAGGCTGTATTAGCAAGAATCAAGATTGCTAGGTCTACTAACTTTGACTGACTTTTTAGTAGCTTTGCAGATTTCATTTAAATACTTGTACTAATCTACTGAAATATCGTCTTATTCTGTTGAAAAAATTGTAATGATAAAACGCCTGTCAATAAAATATATGATTGTAATTTCATGATTGGTCATGTTAGGTATGGATTCTGAATTAAAAGAGTTCTTTCCAATCGACATGTTTTATGATTCGTTTCGGTCTTTAGACCATCTTCATGGTTGAGGTTATTATTTTCCTGAAAATAGTCTAAAAGCCGAAAGATGTAGTAATAAAAATCATTGAAACATAAATCGATAGCATACTAGCCAATCACAGACTTACAACGTATGCTCCTTAAAAAAGTAAAAATCTTGTGTATAACAACACCGGGTACGTAATATTTAACATTATTTGACTAATACTTGAAACTTTCCTTTCCATATTATTGTTGCATCATAATGTTATCTTACGATTTAAAAAAAATATAATTCCAAGTCTTATAATAGTATATAATTAGTATCTGACATAAAGCAAACAACATCTTGTAGCAATTGGAAAAAAGAAAAACATCAACACATTCCACTTCCAAGATTAAAACTATAACACAAAAAATGAATACGCTTAAAACAGGCATACATTAATCACAATAACAATATATAATATTTACTATTATCCCGAAACACTCTGTATATAGTTATTCAAATGCATATTATTGTTAATATATGCATATTTTGATTTGGTTATGCTAACTTTGTTGTTAATCGTTTAGGTGTATTGTTTGTTCGTTTAAAGATCGTTCTAAAACGATTCAAGCGACGTCGCGTCGGATGAATAATTTTTTTGTGTATTTAAGAAATTACTTTCGTGTCCGGGATTTTCTAGATGTAATATTAATTTCGAGCACGTACACGTCCTTTCCCGCCACCTCTGATGCATTATAGGTGACAAGCGAATTGACAAGCACCGCGTAAAGAAGACGGATAGCGTTTCGGGAAAGAACAAATGAAAAACTAGGGAATTTATGCGAGTACGAACGGCCGAAGGTCCAAAAATTGTTTTACGGACGAATTTTATTACGGGGAGGACAATATCATCGTATCGTGTTGTTATTTAGGAACCGCCGCCGAGCAGATAGGCTTTGTATCGTAAACAAACTTTCTGCATATATGTAGGCGGGTGTACGCTGCGCAAATAGCAATAATTGCTTGTAATTTGCGAATGTACAGCACGTCCAATATTTGCTGCATATATAATATTCAATAGTCAGATTAATAATGCAGAATAGTCATTTATTCCCGACTACTCAATCAATAAAAGCGCCGAATGTATTGTTTAAACACGTGACAGGCGCGATTCGAGGTTCATTTAACCATACAGCATTCTGGTATCGCACTGCTACGGCGGAGGTGCATTTACTAAACGGGTTTATTGCGGTAGGTGGAACTAATATGTACTCGCATAGCAATTGTTCGTGTTTACACGGATCTATATGAACAAATACCTACCCACGCCGGAAGCATATATTTACCGAAAAGAGAAAAAAAGGTGACTTCCTAATAGCATTCAAATTGAATGCATTCACATAGAAGCGGAATGAAATCGATTCATGCGTTAATGAACACAAATCCTGCATGATAATTAAAACAGAAAAGTTCTTTAATTTCGAATTTCTATGGTATAACCTGCAATTTTAACCGCCACGATGCGAAAGAGAATAAGGCTCTAAGTTATCCAAAACCGTAATCTAATATAACCGAGAATTCTTCCCTTTTATTATTATTATGCGAACATTGTTTTCGACATCTCTTCGGCGCATCTTAAACGAAAAATCCACCTAAAAGAAAGAGAAACAGATGCGCGAAAAGAAGCAAAGAAAAAGAGGGATAAGAAGCGCGCGAGCATGTCTCTGAGGCTTCGTTCGTTTGGTTAAGCTGGCCGTGTGCTATAGTAGTGGGCGCGCTTTCTTACCGCCGTTACTGCTGCTAATGTTTTCACTTGCGTTTACAAGAGGAGACGTTCAGGAAATTAAATTTCGCCCGCGAAGGAATAGCAGAGGTGAGATGTGATGTTCTTTCTGTAACTGACGGCCTGACTGACGCCCGTAATGGAAGAGCAGATGGTGTGAATGAGCAATTCGGTTTTAATTTACGCAGGTGGAATTCGGGAGTTGGGCTGTTCGCTTGAGACGGCTCGGTTTCGCGGGGGAGAATTCGTCTTTTTTGAAGCGCGACGAGGACGCCTTGCTTCCCGGGAGATTATTTATTTTTATTGCTATCACAAGACGCAGAATATTGCCCGAGTTGGATTGGAGACGATCGTTTTCGTTATTCTCTTGTACTTGCAGCACTTTTCAATCTCAAATATGCATTCTGCTTCTTAATCAAAATATACGTCTCGTAGTTTTTATTTATACATATCAATGTTGTATCCTGTTTTATAAGTACCATATTAATTTTCCTGCAAGGTCTTCGGATTTGACAATTTTAAGCAAAGCTATTAGAGATTCTTGTGCCCACATGACCCCACAGAACTCCTCGTAAATGGTTTCGTGAACATGAAGCGTAGAGTTCGATTGTGTCTTCAAAATAATGGACAACATTTACAGCATCACCCTTAGTGTTATTACCTTTTTAATTTATAATAAATATTTGATTACATGCAAACTCTCAAGGCAATTAGTGCGCGCATGCACTGTGACCAGCGATGAAAAAAAAGCATGGGCTTCCTCAATCAGGAAAGTATTTGAAAGCATAGTATTGTGTTATCTTCCTATACAATATAGAAAAGATTTAATCTTAAAAATGTTTCGTTCTTGAAATAAAAAATACCGTGCGTGGCATTGTAAAAGAAAATTTTCTTGTATGCATAATTAGTAACTGTCCAGAAAAAGGGTTAAAAATAATAATCAAATCTATTGTGAAATATATTCTAAAGCCGTTTGCTCGTCGATGAAGCACATTCGTCGCGTCACATTCGTAATACGTCACTTCGTTTAAACTCTTCCGCGGTCGACCCTCGAAGCAAGAGGGAATTCTCCCATCAGCCGGAGGGGACCTCGGTATAATGCACCTCTTCATCCAGTCGTCTTCCACCTTCCCAATCTTCCCTCGTCTTGATTGCCGAATGACTCACCGAGTCATCAGCGAGCGACGGTAGGCACCGTTAGGGGGCCGATACCTATTAACGTTACCGGATACTGCAGCATCTGTGTACGTTTACAGATCAAAGTAATCAAGATGCACTTGTTTAGTTTGTACACATTTCCACAGATACTACGCGCACGGTCTCCCTATCATCGCGAACGCCCATTAGGACCTGCCTGATGGTCCGAAAGTCGGGTATCGAATTTCCACAAACCCGCTTTAGTTCTAATACAGATATTGAGGTGAGAACGAAACTGACAATGTTATTATTTTTTTTCAGAAGTAGCTATTGATAGATAAAAAAAATAAGAGTTAGATTTTCACTAGTAGAGAACAATATTAATAATGATATCCTCTTGGGAGATATTCTCATTAATCAAGACTCGTTATTTAAATTTTTATCAGTTAATAAAACTCAAAGGATCAACCTCCCCACCGGTACAACTCACGTACAGATTTCATAATCTCTATATATACCTCATTCACCGGTGGAACGTAAAATGTTTGATCTGCAGAGCAAATATTTGCCTAGTCGACGCTACAAAAGGGCGATGCGGTGATTTTAAAATGAGAATTTCCGTTTTAAAAATGTAAACAGGGATGAAACGTCGTAATCATACTAATTTGACGATCTTAAAGGACGACTAGGGCCACTTTACGAAGGGCTTCCATTCTACTAGCGTATGTCTGTGGGTGGAATAAGAAAGGGCGAGAGTATGTTTAACCTTATTCAGTAATTCACTTTTAACATCGCGCGAGAAATATTCGTATTAATAAGTGATCACTTCAAAATTAATGTTTACTCTACACAAAATAATAATTATATTAAAATAACTCTCTACTTAATGCTCATGTATGATTAAGCGTGATACCTAATCAATTTTTAATGCAAATGTCGGGGAACATTGGCATATCGGTATCAGAGGAAAAAAAAGAAACGTTTCACGAATAAAAAAGCATCGAATTCAATTCCGAAGAGAGCCCAATTCCGCCACCTAGAATACAAATTGTATTTAATCAATTTGCGCGGGAAAGTTTGTCACCCCACATTTTATATGTAGATTTAGCGTAATGGCATCATGTGTGTGCGACACCGCTCGGTGGGGGCAGAGGGGTCGCGTCGTCGGCCCTAATCCCATGAAGTGCGGCAGCGGAGGAAGGTGGTGACTGTTCCGCATAGAAAATAAAACCTAGTCAGCGCCCTCTCGCGCAATCTATAGGCAGATTAGGACCTTATTGCCTCCATCGCTGATTAAGGTGCGAGCTTTTTATCTGGGAATCGAATCGAATCGAATCGCACACCGCTCCTGGATTATATTGCCGCACATGCAGTCGACCGATGAATAGAAGTGCGATTTTGCCATTTCTCTTTTTTTTTTAATTGATCGAAAGCCACGATCCCAAAGATTAACTTCATTGAAGGTAGGTACAATGAAGACTGTCACACGAAAAAAAAAAGTTATTTGCTGTGCGCTAAGAAAAAATTGATAAAATTCCTGTGCGAATTTGGGGACAATTAACCGCTAAAACCGTACAGATATTTTAATTTTAGAAGTAATATTTCTGATTGCAGGACATTTTTCAGAAGCTTTTTTATGTAGCCTGGAATATTCATAGCGAAATTTCGAAGTGTGGGTAACTTTTCCTAGATTTTTTCATGTAATATGGAATACATCAAGTAAAATTTCTTAGGTAGTGATAATTTCTATAGGTTTTACTAGTTTAAAAGTAAAATTACAAAGAAAAAATCGGTATTTCTGATTTTTTGCTTTATTGCACTGGAATTTAATGCAATTTGTTTCAATTCTTTGTTTATGTTTATCACCCAATAAATATAAACATAAAGTATATTTTCAAAATTTGCGCACGCAGTCTTACACAGCATACCTTCCTTGATATACACACCGAATTTTATGAATCTACATCCATAAACAAAAAAGTTATAGACGATTTAGTAGATCGATGCACCGTGCGTTGGTCAATGGAATCGGGATCAACTTGGGGTGAAAATCGTGTTGGTGAACAGGAGTACGCGCTCCTATCTTAGCGGTAATAAGATAGACAAAGTGCGGGCGATAAAGTGGGGATAAAATGGGCAACAATCTTGTCTATCGTATGCGTCGTTATGTAATTTTTCTATTACGTTTGTTGCACGTTGTATGGGAGACGTGGATTCCAAAACGCCGCGGTCAATTAGATAAGAGAAGATGCTTCCTTGTCTCTCGTACGTACCTTGCGGTCACTTTGTTTATAGGTTGTAAATTCAAAACAGTTGGACCGATTTTAAAAATTCTTTCGCGTTTATAAAGTGGGCGAATTTTTTTGTTAATGACTGTGAATAGAATTTTGTTTCAAATTTCAAGTTTCTCTTGAGAGTTATTAATATTTTTCTTGGTAATGGATTGGATTTTTTCTAACAGAAATTTTCTGGTAAATATTCATGTAAAGTATTTGTATTTTGGGAAAAATTCCAACATTTCGATATTTTTCTCGAAGTCGAATGAAGATCTTCAAGGAAACGTTCGAACAGAACTTTCTCGACAAGTCACCTGTGCTCCCTATCTTAAGTAGCGGAGCGCGGAAACTCTATTATTTTCCCGCCCGTTACTGTGCCTTATTCCCGGTGAATGAGTAATGGGGAACTCCCGGAATCCGAAGTGGGCGGAGATCCGGCCGTAGCTCACATTGATTTATATCGGCAACAACCTCGGCGCGTCGGCACTTTAATGGGGCACCTCGGCACCGCGTGCGTCCTAATTATGTCTCATCAAGACGTGCTTATGTACCCGCTAAATTATATAGGAAGGTGCGTTCCGCCGTGGTTCGTTCGTGATGCGCCGGGCCTCCTTCCATCTTTCCGCTCTTCTTTGCCGTGTAATTCACCTCCGCATACGAGATAACTGCGCGCGCGCCGTTTTCAATTATGCTCTTAATTGGGTTATCTTCGATTCGCTAATTAGACGTCGGCATTCTGCCACCGGCGGGACGATATAATAAACTAATTCTAATGAAAGAGGTTTATAAACAGCAATTATAAAAGATGAAAATGTAGCAAAAGTAATACACAGGCACATGTAGTTCCAAATCTTGTCGTTGCGGCTGTCATTTGGAACTTTTTGCATTTCCAAATAATCCATATTGTACTTTAATTGAAAATTATCTTCTTATACAACCTATCTCTACTTGCTTAAGATGTCAGAACTTTCAACAAAGCGTCCGAGTCCAAGTTTTAAATGTCGGTTCGTGATTTACGATCATCACCCGAACAAGTGTGTGAGTAGTCCGACGTACGATCACTTTATATCGTCACAATATTAAGTACGAACGCAATAACGTATAATATAGATATGCACTATACTGCACAAAGAATACACGCATGCTTGTATTCCACTTACATTGTTATAATAATAACAATTATGGCAAAAATATTGGCTACTTGGGCACGTGAGCATGTATACAAATATACAGAACGTATATCTATAGACTTATATGCACGCGGCATAGTTTAGCATGTTGGATTCGGATATTTCTGACGATCGTAAACGTGAATGATGTACTAGTGCTTGACAGGCGCGGGCTCTACATTCACATTCTATATCCGCTACAATTACAATGTAACAAGCGCTCTATATGATTGTACAAGACTAACGCAGAAGCTTATGCCGTTTACATTAAGACGCAGTATTAAAACAGAATATGAAAAGTGAAACTATGACCGTAAAATACTTTATTTAATGTTCAGTTAGAGAAGTTTTGCATGCGCTTGTGTGAATCTTCTTGATTGTGCTATTTGTTATTTTCTAGGCATATACTCTTCAAATCACAATGTTTTCACGTGTAAATGAATTATAGGCCTTCCAAACTTGCAAACGAACTTCAACATCGTTAGTTAGTGATATGGTATTCTTTAATTTTGTTGATATTAACTGGAAAAGACATAATTCATTGCATGAATGAAGTAGATCTTTCACATTACCTTCACAAAAATAAACGTGCTTGTATATAAACAATTTATTATTTAGGGAGTGAACAGATTATCAAAAAGTTAGTTGTTTAAAAATTAAAATGTAACCTATTATAAAAGCCATACCGTGCAGGCAAAGGCAAATAATATTGTGCTTGCTCCTGCCTTTCACAAAATGTATTCGTTCACGTCGTGAAAACAGCTTTGGGCATTCGTTTCATTCATTTTCCGACTTCGCATTGCAATACATATATACAGGAGAATGAAACTATATTTACCCCTAAAACTATTATACAGTAAGCAGTGCTTGGGAAAAAAAAGGTTAATCTCTTCTTGAAATCGCGAAAATATGTGTAAAGCGAATACGACTAGTTGGTAAAACCCCTAAATTCTTGAAACATGAAAGCTGCATATTCTGAGGTTAAACAACTACCTGCTAATAAATTTATCAAAAAATCAATAAGAACTAAAAATAGACTCTCAAAACAAATCGCAATAGATTTAAAGAATTAAATATTAAGTAGAATAGATATTCCTCTGTGCGTATACCATTAGCTTATGTATATTTCCAAAGCAAAGATATACTGTAGGTGTGTCGCTCTCGTTTACCCTGCTCGTTCTACAAACTGGAAAAATATATATTGATATGGTAAGGATCACAAAAACAAATTTGAATCATGATGAATCGTTATTTAAAGTACCTGTAACTAATGTATTGCTTTGAGTTAGCTATAAGTAAAGTTGCATTTAAAACAAACATGTAAATGTTAAATGAATGTTTTTATCTGTACAGATCAAAGGGAAATAGATAAAACTAAATAAGTAATCATGGCGGTTATTCACTTAACAACTACATATGTATAAAAAGAAGAATGAAAAAGTTCTTCCCCATCAGGGGTCTATTTAAACGGTCATCTTAACATGTTTCGGCCATCTTCAAAAGCATGAAAGATACGTCGTGCTTCTGAAGATGACCCTCCTCCAACCCCTGATTGGAAAGGACTTTTTGTTTCTTCTTTTTATACGTTTATCTAATGTAATGGAGACCACACTATTAAATTACATATGTATTTCATATCATCGATGATTCCAATTTTAACACTTCAAAAGCCGTTAAAAGGAGCATTCCTGTTCAGAAATTGTTTTAGTATACGCCGGTAAACCACGACCTTTCACGATTTGAACTATACCTATATAATAAAATGGTCGAACAAGAAAAAGCCATCTATAAGATCTCGCTGTATGTGAAATTGCTTTGCCGCATATTTGCGCGTAGAGGCGGTATTTCTTGGACGGCTACCTACGTGCAGTCGTTTTATTAAAAGATCATAGGATCCATCGTCTCCGCGTTGCACGTCCGTGTTTCAACGAAAACCATTAGCGCGAGCCTAGATGCCGTGGGCGTCGTAAACACCTACACATTAATCTTAACCGCTTAACACGGAGACGGTGCGGTGCGGCAGACGGCAGGTAAGCACGTGTACGGTGGCGGCGACACGGCGTCGCGTTGGCCAATAAATTACCTCGCCGCTGAACAAACATCACGAAATTGCCAAGAAAATTACCTGCTTCTTACGTAAATTCATTACAAGGTCGACTAATAAGCGGGCATTTATCTTCGGAAGACGGGCGGGAACGCCACGATTATAACCAGAAGCGTTACATCCGCTCGTGTACTTTGTGTTATTGTGTGTTGAGGTGTTGTATACGTGATTAAAATTATTTACTATTCCGACAAAACCGTCTTCAATTTTCACATCACGAGAAAATCTATTTTATTATAATTTCCAACATTTGTCCGCGTTGTGTAAAAAAAAAAATATATTTGGCAGTTGGAAATGTTCAGGAAACGATTTATATCTGTTTTGGCACGTATAAATCAATATAATTTACACTTACATTTTTATTAGTTCTCCTTGCCAAGTAATAATAAATACTATATGGCTATACAATAATTAAAGGGAAAATGACTTCCAGGTGTCCACGACCCACCAAGTAAAGAGCCAAGAACAATAAGAAGCGAACACCTTACCGCCGTCCTTACGGGTTTGCTATTTGTTTACGTTTCAGCGCCCATCAATAGCATTAATTCCGATCGACCGGGGACGACACATTTCACGTATAAATGTTGTATGTTTAGGTATGTAGATCGCGTTACTAATATAGACCACCGCGCGCGCACGTTTGCGGCCAACCACTAAATCAAAGCCCAATAATAAAATCGAAAACGTAAATATTTGGTCCCGGTGAACGTTTATTCGGACAATTAAACGAATTTCACATTCAAAAATATCCTCCTAATATACTCGTGTAAATATTTGCTTTATACAAAAGCTTTGAGAGGAGCGTTCTTGCTGGATGTTCTACACGGGACGAGTATAGATGTATATAGGCAAAACAATATCGAATATTTATAAGATGATTTCGGAAAATTATGGAAAAGCGCGGATTCCTTTGTGGTTTCGGATTATCTGGCCACACCATAATTATGCATATATAAAAGCGTTTTGATTCGATACAAAATATGTGGCTTGTTTAAATAAAACAGATTACTTTGTCAGATATGGATCCAGACTGCCGCGGTTGCTCTCCGCTCAGGCTAATTGGAAAAACAGGAAGCCTTAACACGTTACAGGCCTAGCGATCAAAGAATTTGAACCTTACAGAAATAAACGCATGAGGATAAACAGGTAGCTGGAAATGTAAATGAACAAACATATATCCATAAATTATGCCAATACTTTTTTAAGTTGAACGGCCAAGGACGACAAATAAAAGTTCCATCTCTCCTACATTCTTACTACTATATTTATAATAACAATGATATATTTATCTAGCATAATTTATAACAATATTGTCGAAATACAAATAATTATAATACAGGTAGCGATCGTGATGTGTACGAAAGGAAAGAATAGAGAAAAATGTTTAATGACATTATACCTAGATGAGAATTCATGCAGCCATGAATTCATTCATGAAAATTAGAAAGAATGTGAGGCTCAGAACTGATCCCTTGAACATAATGTTATTTACATGGCTTATTACAGAGAAGGACTATGTTCTCTAAACTTTGTCACGCCAGCTTAAAATAGAAACTAAAAATTGTCAAACACTAAGAAAACATACAAAGAGATTTGTGTGTCCGACCATCGGACGAATGAGTATGTAATTTACATAATGCACGAAACATAGGGTTGCATGTAGATTTGCTGATTATAAACCTAAATTAGCTTTCTTACTTTAACTAATCAATTAACCGAGTGTTATTGAGTTTATCTATTGAGCTAAGATTTGATTTTCATTTCCTCTTTTATAAATGGGGGGCATTCTGTTATTTTTAATTTGTTTGGAAATGTGTCTGAATAGAGGGGCCCATTAAATATGTGAAGCAGTGGTGTGGAAATAAAATTTTATACAGACTGAGCCTAATCCTATAAAATGCTTTATATAATTACTTTATTGTTTATTCAACCTAGTCGAATCGCATCAACAGCGTTAGATGATGTATTGTTTTATGAAACTCCGGGTAAAAATAAGGACTCTTAACTGGGAAATCTTTAGATTTTTTTCTTTTAGAAGCGCATAGGAATTTGTTTTTCATGCTGGTGGGAATGTTATACTTAACTAAAATCTATATGCATTAAATGAAAGTAATATATGTGGGATGCCATACTATTTTCAATATACAGGATATTATCAGCTCTCTTTTTTTTACAAATTTTGATCTGATAAATATATATTAATATGTATTAATGTTATTTATTTGATCTTTGTATAGAAAAAAAAATCGTTTTTTTTTCTCAAATTATGTTTATTTATTCACGGCGTTTCGTCAATTTGATATTTAAATTTAAAGTGTTGTTGAGAAACTACGTTTTCCATTTAAAATTATTCATTCTAGGTAATTGAAAATGTATTGTTTTTTAATATACCTATTTAATATTTTTTACATATCCTATGGTAATAAAATAACACACCAGTTATATATGTTACGGCAAGCGAAATACACAAGTAGTCTAGTATAATAAATAAATAGTTAATACAACAATAACAACTCTAAAGGAAAGAGATACCAATTCAATACCCATTGGATACAAGTAAGCGGGTTTACCAGCGATCGGCGTGTCTTCGACTAGTCCCGAATAGTAAAACTTTACTGATCAGAATGTGCCATATAAAAAAAGTATTTACACAAAAAAAAAGATCATAAATTTAACCGCGTTTAGGGTTTGTTATTTTAGGGACGGAAAAATTTAGATAACATATGCCACCACAAGGAAAAAGTTTTGATATCTGCTCCGTAGGGCATGACATTAAAAAAGAGACCGGGTGTACATACTGCAAGCGATAGAATCCTGCCAGAATTTATTAGAAATGATCTGTGTTCTTTTCAAGACCAAACAACGTAATCATTTTGGAAACTTGCTGTGAAATAAAGTTTCACCCTAGTTATGATATTTTGTATGGCTTAATTAGTACTCAATGAAATTAAATAAAAATAATTAATAAGGAAATGTCAAACTTTAAACGACTAGTGTAACTGGTTGGCTATTCGCCCGTCACCATACATTAACAATCTTTTGGAACTATATATATAGGGAAAACGTATGCCGAAAGAAAAAAAAAACCGGTATTAGATATATACTAATGCAAAATAAATGTAACAAGAAAGAATTTATTATTCTCTAAGCGATCACCAAAATCAATCAACCAGACATACTTTCTAACTTAACAAACCCTTATTATTAGTATTTGGCGAAGTTACTTAGAGCCACAATAGGAAAAAAAAAACTAAGGAAAGGAAAAAAATGAGCCCCTCCTCTATTTAATATTGTACGCCATCAGGCGGACGTGTTTTGTCGCCTGGTTTTCGTCCTCCCTTTATTCATTTTCTTGTCCTAAACTGATTACCTTCCCGGCACCCGGTGCACGAGGTAAAGACGTTATCTATAAATTTATGTAACGAGGTAAGAATAATTTCGCCTAGGTGACAAGGACGGAGAGGCGGCTGCTGTTGCCGCGGAACCTAATGTAATGAAGAACTTCTTTTTTTATCTCTTCCCTCGTAGAATGTAACGCGGTTCGTCTTGTCACGTTGTGGCGCGCTCGGTTTTTTGTCTCCCTTTTTCTGTGGTGGGTGCAGTCGAATTGTGATAAAGACGAGAAGACGAGAATTCTACAACACATACGTGTATACCTACATATATATATACCAGGTTTTAAAGTAATGGCATCTAAAGAAAAGAAAAAACTGGATCTTAATAATAAATTATATTGTTTTGAAGGTCCCGGACACAAGAATTTAAAAAAAAAAGATTATACAGATTCAAAAATTCTTTAATATTTATTAATAACAATTACCACAGAATTTATCGTAAGCATGTGCCAACTATACGGAAAGGTGATCAATAATACGAATTTCAAACATTGCGCAACAAAAATGTTTTCGGAATAGCCAGCTCACTCCAGCAGATCTATGAGAAATTTCATTTTTCTCTATGTTGGAGGATTAATAAAATATTACGACGCTCTGTCCTTGGAAGCGGACAATAAATTTGACCCACCAATATCGTATTTTAGAGATAAAAAGGTGTGGTTGCGACGTGCTAATTATATTTTTACCATTTCCTGTGTATAAATCTAACAAATCCGTGGTGGCGGTACGACGTGTCTCGACACATCCCACGTACGGCAAAGTTAAAATATATATGGTTCTAAGGATTATTTATATAAAAAAGTGCTGATGTTGTCTTCTGCTGTGTAACTTTAGGACGGTATTATGTTTCCGCCCTGACGAATTATTTTAGCACGTATCCGTGTGTATTTCGAAGTTTATGAGACAAATTAATGTTTCTATTATGAGATCACTAATTTAGAAAGATATGAAATTCTACCGTTAAGAATTAATATAAAGCAACCGCGTGCGGGGAAAATATGTGTGTTATTATTAAATTCCTACTTACGCTTATATTAAAACGAGATTACATTTACAACAAAATATAGTCCTAATCAGAACGGAATAACCTTGCAATTGTTAAACATTATTACACGGGATCGCACGCAACGCCCAAAGCGTCGAGGACAAAGCGTGTAATAAGCCGAGAAGAGGAAAATATATATCCCCATATAATGAGAAAGTAGCCGCATTCCTTTCACGTAAGGATAACATAAACATAGAAGGGCCCTGCGGCTTTTTTCACCGTTCCTTGATTGCCATCACCTAGTGCGTGAAACACCTCCCCCCTCTCCGTCGAGCAGCCTTCGGCGCATTGGTTGTGTGTCGCTATGGGCGAAGAACGAGCCGATGTCGCTGTGCTCTCTCTGCTCTGGCCGTTGTCTCCGCACGAAATAAATTCCGAACTCATCTCGCAGTGGCAATATAGACAATGATGTTATATTGGCCACGGCGAGCACACCTTGCACGGTCCGTGAGTGAAATAATATTGGCTTTTCGTACAACTCGAAGGGGAAATAAAGCACGTATTTTTATACAGAGTGTTGTAGAGACGACGATCTATTTGTTAAAGGAAGGGCAATAACAGTTTTCTTAAAGAAATTATTTCATACAAAGGCAATACAATTATTATAGACGAAGTAGTATTAGATTTACGTCAGAATGATAATACCTAAATCATCACATCATGAAATGTTCTACACATTTACCGTAGCAAATTCGTTAAGGTAGTTTTGGGATAAAAATATTTCTTTTATTAAGTTGGGATACTTCTTTGATTGAATGTTCCAAAATCTGCACTTTCTCGACAGCTAACTGGGCCCTATATTTTTTTTTTAAATACCGTATCAATCGCAACAAAAATAGGAATTAGGAGTTTGAAAAGTAATTATTTTATGCTTAAACCCCCAAGAAAACGTCCACTCACTAATATCTATGTGAGTGCTTTACCTTCTGGATTGTTTCTAAAGAAATGAATAATAAATTGCAGATATTTGGCAAAATTCAAATGTAAGCAGAAAATCGCTTGATCTAATTTATCCTATAAAGTAAAAGTTATGTATGTTCAAATAGACGTTTTAGCATTTATTTTTTTTTTCAGTTTTAACTCATGTTATGGAAATTGGTAATTGCAAACGTATTCTTAGCTGTTAATCTATGTTATCAAAAAAAAACCTTCAGAGTGACCTCCTATAAGTATTAAAGATCATATGACTTCCTTAAATGTCCGTCAGGGTATTGTGACAGAATAACGTGACCTGGATGTGTATGTATTGTGAATCCGATGAAACCGCGGCCAGTGCAATAACACTTGACACCAACCTGTGACTGAGCTTTCTTCCTTCTCTATCGGGGATTGCGGGGGTGCGCGGGGAACGAGGCGCACCATTCGCCGTCGTATACCTTTTATTATTAACGTTATAAGCGGTTATCTGGACAAAGGAAAAAATCTCATTTCGAACGAGGAGTCGTCCGATACGATGATGATTCTGATAAAAGAAAAGTTTCGCTCATATGACAGCTCACAATGGACAACGAAATAAGATATACTTATACAAAAGGATGCAATATCTCATTCGCGACAATGGCAGCGCCATTCTTGTCTTCCGTCGGTTGTGCCGAGGAAAAGAGGAAAGAAACTGCTGGAAAATAATATCAATTAACGTTTACTATAGCGGGCTATATATCATAACGTGTCAGGAGCAGGGAATTCTTTTCGGTCGTAAAGGTGGAATGGTCATTATATTCGCAATTACGGGAAGAAGGTTCTCATTATTGAATTACATCATCTGATTGTAGGGTACTATTCCATCGCATTCCATCGAATTCATTTAAATCGTCAATAAAAAAAAAATGTAGTTCTTAATGCAAAATATATGTGGCGGTGCTGGTAAACAATATATATATGTAGTAGGATTCGTGCCTTTATTCATTTTTTAAAGCGCACATTATCGGAACCGATTCCTGGAAGTAAGAGAGGTGGAACACAGGGGCACCGTATCGTCCGCTTTTGAAGTCTAAATTTAGATTTAACGTCCAAATGTGACAATATGGCATGGTGAACCGGAGTGGGTATTAATAACAGGAAAATCGTAAAATATTTATTAATATGAAATAGGGAAAAGTTACACAAGGTCCTCCACCTGCTTATGTATCCAGAGAGTAGGGCAATAAATTTTAATCTCCCTGACCAAACTGGAAAGAGTTAACTTTGATAGTTTATAGGATTCAACTGGGCGCAGCACTGTTTCTCGGAAATGTTAGAGCGAGAACTGGGGCAGGTGTGATGGTGAAAGACTGCCATTGCATTTGTTAGTAACGTCTCTTTCAATGGAAATATTCTCAATACGTACATACTAGTAAAATTAAAAACACGGTCGAAAACTGAAATACAAGCAACGTTTACGGATATATTCTCTAACCAATTGAACCAATCTTCACTCGGGATGAATTATTGGGTCTGCGAAATTTATGATACGTCATCGTAATTTGGAACATCAGACATGAAAGGGGAAATTATCTGAAGAGAGACGCTTCGCCGCGTTTACGCTGTCGGTGGCGATTTTTCACCGACGAGACATCTACCTGTTTTATTTCAGAGGCCGTAGCCAATTAGCGGCTCTGTTAGAATGATCAGGTCGTGACAAAATATGCGCGAGAATAAAACTCAATTATCGGGCATGCTTTACACGTGCGTCCTGAAGGAATATAAAGAATCATTTCCTAGTTATTGGCACGTCTAAATACCAACCAAGGAGAAAAATGTGATGTAAAGTTTTCGTTGTTAAAAAAAATATATCTGATTAAAATATCATGTACGCGATACTAAACCAACTTTTTAGTTGTAGACATATCATGCTTTCAAATACTTTCCTGATTAGAGTAGGCCATGCTTTTTTTTAATCATTGGTCGCAATGTGTGCAAAAAAAAAATATAAAACAAAATATTTACTATAAGTTAAAAAGATAAATAGCAGATACTAAAGGTGATGCTGAAAATGTTGTTCACTATTTCGTCGAATTCTACGCTTCAGGTTTTCAAAACCACCTACGAGGAGTCGAGTCGTCGGGTTATGTCAGAGCAGGAATCTCTAACAGCATTACGAAGCTCTTCGATTGTGCGATGTCTGGCCTTAAAAATGGTATTCTTTAAATATCCCTCATCAGAAAAAAAAGCATTTATCCAGAATGTTGTCATTAATTATGTTCTGTAAAAACCATTGACAGTACTGTGTTCTTGTGTCAAAATCTACCTGCATAAGTTCATGAACTACTTGAATTTTATGCGGAAACAACTTTAAGTCATTTTTTTAAAACGGTAGGTCATGTTCTTACTGACAACTGAACTTCTTGAGGAAGCTTTGAAATTATTTTTTTAGGCGAGTTATTCATTCGACGTCGAATATCCTCTATGCAATTTGTCAATACAAGCATGAACATGACTTAAAAGCTGTGCGTAAGTAACTGCTAGATCAGGATATCAGTTCTTTTCGATAATAAATGTTTTGTATTGTAATAAAATAATACAATCAAATGCAACCGCTTCTAATTTTGGTTTCTCACTGGTAGCTGTCACAATTTGAAGTACAATTTAAAATTAGGCCAGTGTCGCCAGTCTTACTAAAGAATTTGGTTAAAAAACAACATACTTTAAAAGTGAATGAAAAATACGATTAATGTAACAATTAATTTACTAAATATTACTTGATTGCGCTATTTTGTGTTGTTAATTTTAAATATATAAATTTAAAAAAATGCACCCAGATATACATAACATATAGTGTTATATATTTATATGGAAACTTTACAAAAGTTACAGAACACACATTGCATTTAATCGGTGTGCCGCCAGACGAATTCTCTTTCGCATACGATATCGCTCCAAAGATATACACTTAATCCATTCTATTAAATCCATTACAATCACGAAGAACTCGGACGTCAGAGAAGCACCCGTTTTCGCCGGTATCACACAATGGATCGTCAAGATACTGAGGTGCGCTTTGTGCTTGCTTCCAGTTTCCTTTACGTTCGTCTCGTCCGACAAAGTTTAAAGTGTAATTTTCAAATTACATCTCCGCCGGGACGACCTTTGTCTGAAGTTACCTAGTGACGTTGTCGCGACGACTTTTACCTACTTGAAAGGGACACTGTATAAACGCCCAGATTTGTCTCTTTCTTGAATTGTCGATAAGAAATTGCGTTTCCTATTCGACCAAAGAGCCGGTATTTCCATCAGTTATAGTAATAAGTATACAACTAGCAATTCGTCTGTCAGGGATCATGATTTTGTTCGTAAGTTTTTCCACAGTTTACGAATTCTTTCCTGTCGCACTCCTAATTATAAACAGGCGTCTACTATGCAAGCGGGTATTACACCCAAGTATTAAAACGATCTCTGGATGGTCATTAAACAGCATCGGCAGTAAATTACTTCGTATCGGTCAACGACTCGTTGATGTGTACGTGTTTCAATTTCATACCAGATAGTGGTCCAGAAACGAGGTTAAGTGCTTTTTTCGGTCTTGTCTCGATTATTCCACCACACGTGCATGATCGAGTGCTTTCATTTATTAAGTTCCAAGCGACTAGGCACAGTGCTGTACATACATGTACACGTTCTCCTAATATATTAATATGTATGGCGGGTGGTAGATGATGTACTTACTACCTATTAACTATACATTTGAACGTGTGTATTGTGCGTATATCATGCATCAGTATTTAATATATACTCGTACAATATGTAACTTATATTTTCTCCGTATGAATGTTTAACATTTCATTCCTATGATGGAGTCGAAATGGTAATTTTACTGCTGGAAATTACTGGCGTGTTTGTGTTTATATAAATTATAGCGATTTTTATGGCGCCCGGTTTTATGAATGCCACATACACACACACACACACACGCGCGCGGGCGCAACACGCGAAAGCGACGGTCCAAAACGTTCAACAGGACGGTGATGGTTTCGAGTTTATGTATTTACGAGTTTATTTAAATTTGACTTATGACATTATTATCGTAGGCATTCTGGCGTACATTCCCGTTTCAGCGTTCGGAATTAATTAATTCGATACAATAAATATCCGGTCTGTATAGATTATAATATAAGGTACATGCATACGCATATGTGTACATACCTTATACTCTACATGCCTCCCAAATAATTTAAGGTGCATATAAAATACATGCGTGCAGATTTGCGCATAACCTTGCAGGAGCTATACAAGCGTGCATAGAATTCTACCGTTAAAGTTACATATTTATGCTATGAGAAACTGTGTGTGTTTTATATATATTTCATACTTTAATGCTAAAAGTGGTAGAGCTGGAGAAAAAAATTCCTAACGGAGAGAGTCTGTTTTTATCTTGACAATATTGGTTTCCTTCCTTACCAATCCCTCCTCTCTTGCTCATTCAGACTCGCATCGGATATTTTTTTCTGCAACTCTACATACATCAGGTATCACTTACTTCATCTAATTATTGGATGTCTAAATAATTGTCTTTTCCATTCACAAACTATTTCTTTACTATATTTTTAAAACAACATGTTTCGGCTTGGAATGAATGACATAATCAGGTTTTAAAAACGTTACATTGAAAATACCGGATAAAAATAGTCAAAAACTACCATCTGAATCAAAACGCAATAAGGCAAATATCAAATTAAAATTGCTAAATACACGAACATGAATATACCTATAGTTAACTGTATTCTGAGAGACCTGCAATCATGATTATGCAATTAGCAATTTTAATTGGTGCTGGGGTATTGTGTTTTATTTGTGCCTCAATTCAGATAGTAGATTTAGTTTATCCAGTATTTTCGATCTGATGTTCTTTAAATGAATGATGACGCCATTCATTCGAAGCCAACACAGGTTTTAGAAGTGTATATAAATAAATAGTCTTTGAATGGGAATGACAATTATTTATACATCCAATTACCAATCCCATTCAATGGATTTTAATATGCCTTCTCCTCTTATAGAGTCGAGAACATTTTTCTATTTTTTTTTTTTTTTAATATTAAGAAAAGTTTCAAGTAAAAGAAGTGGTATGTGTAAAGTGACATATTTCAATAAAAAAAAAAAAAATAGTCTCCAATGTGAAAATTAATCTTAGGTTACAATATAACACAATAGTTATTTAGGAACCAAATGCGTTAAAATACATTTAGCGAATGGATGGCCAGTTCATCGGTACGAATTTGCCAAATGTCACCCGTGGGGTTTGCACATTACTTTTTTTACAAACAACAAATACTAATTGAATAAAATATGTATTCCGTCTATTTATGTACTCTCTACAGTTCAATTGCTTTGCTTTTCTAAAATTTGCACACATTTGATTCCAATTTTACTTCATGCACTAATGCATGAAATTGTGAGTACTCGAAATTGCTACCACATAAGTACAATAAATTTAAGTGTCTTAAATATTTTTTTCTATGATTCGTTGATGGCTCCTACCCTATATTCGTTCTTTTCTATTGACGATAGCGTCAATTCCTGATGCTTAAACATATAAGTACCTATACGCGTTTGTTTTTCTTTCCGTAACCACGCATCTTTCTTTTTTTGTTTATTTTGTATCTCCACTATACTTCTCCTATCCTTCTACGCGTGTTCGAATGCCTGATGTCTGCTCGTCTGCTCGGAAGTGCCGACGTTCGCGCGTTTATGTGCGGATGGATGCGTGATTGCCTTTCGCACGGTAATATTCACACGAGAAACGGGTCCCGCATTTTCATCGCCGCCCGAATATTTTCCTCCTGATTGAATAAATCGTGTGTTAGCACCTACACACACACACCACACACGGCGATGCCGGTCGGCTCCCAGATATATACGCGGCTACGACAAGAAGTAGTTCGTCGGGGAGTGAGAAAGGTGGCAGCGCTTTATATATGTCGCCCGCTGAGTGCCGGTGGATGAAAGAAATAAAGAGGATAAATTAAAGAGAGGGAGATTTTCCGAATGTCGGGAATGATAATAAAACCTACCCTTTTTAGTTTTTATACTTTTTTTCCCTTTCTCTGCGTGTTTCTTTCGGGACGGGGCTGCGTCGGCTGCTGGTTCCCCCGGTTTCCTGTGTTCCTCGGGACCTATGTCATTTGCCTTTAACAACTGCGAAACTAATGGATGCCATCTCGACCATTTCTTTTCCACACCTTTTTGGTACGAGTTTCTCAAGTCGTTACACTTTTCGCGCGAACGTGGCCATGAATAGATGTATATCTGCCTACGAGGACTCCTTGTTAATGTTCACCTCCATGTCCTGCTCTGTTATATTTTTACTCTTCCGGGTGTTGTAATCTAATTCGACGAAATACTACAAATTATCGTTGTTTTATATATTGCAGATTGATCACTAGCAGAACGAAAATATCAACATTTTTTTGCTTTCAAATACAGTGCACACACACATTAACAATTAATCGCCGACATTACTTTTGCTTAAAAAAACGGCCTACCCTAATCGGGAAAGTATTTGAAAGCATGGTACATTTATGTCCAAGCTGCGCTGAGCAATTTGGTTTACCGCAATTGGGTCGCTTAACTGATAACACATTAAAGTCATTGTTAAAACGAAGACGGTAGAACTATGTCATATAAACATTCTTATATATATATGTAGGTATAAAATGCGTGCACCGCTATCGAGATCGCTTTGTTGTGTTCTCCTAATATCTCTCAATTAGAGAGGCTCGAGTCATCAAAGAAATCCTTGTTTACATATATCCCTCGTCGAGACTTTTATTGGAAATATTTAAAATATAACATAAAATACAGACATTATTTGGAAACATCATCGAATCACCCTCTTTTTTGAGCTCCACGCGCACTCAGCAGAAACGTTTCCTTTGTAAAGCGGTTATTAAAGATGATTTTACGCGACGCTATTTATACTACGCCACGAATGGACGCCACTATACAGAGTAATTAAGACATGCTAGAGAAATATTCTAATATCACCATTCAACGATCGGCCCGAGTTATATTTAAGTGTTTTACAGCAGTGAAATAAATCTGCGTTTATTAGCCTATAATAATTGTGTAAATAGCTAGTTTCGTGAGTTGGAGAATGCGTTTGGTGCAGTTTCAATAAGTCCAATAAGATATTAAATCGGGTTAATATATACTTGTTGAGGTAACATGCAACACACCTATATTTCATAAAATGTTAATAAATTTAGACTTGAATTTATTATAACAATAACTATATATATATATAGAAATAACATGAACCTTTTTTGCATGCAAGCACGAATTAATATAAGATTCCTTTTCAGGTTTTAACAAGATCACGAATCTATAAAGTCTAATCCGATCCCGACATATACACCTGTCGTTTCGCAAGCGCCGCTTTCATACTCCAATTCTCCCCTTACGGTATTCTTATTTATCGTTTCGCGCGCACCCAAAAGACGTTCACGAACAAAGGAAAATAATAAAAAAGGAGGGCGCATAAGTGACGACCGAAACCACCGATATTTATGATCAATTCCGAGCACATTCCCGACGCTCGGCGACTCGGTTTAGTGTGCGCACCTGCGAAAACACCTCGCCAGCCTCCTGCGGGCCCCATCTCGTCCGCCAGCACCGCGTGTAGGTAGATAACGCGTCATATTTCACCGGAAAATTGCGTTCGCTTCCACTCCAGCCGGCAATAAAGCGCGACGACCTGGTGGCGAACGTGAATTCGATTTTTTTCCATGCCCCCACTCTTGCGACGCGGGTTGCCGCTGTGTATGTTGTTGCGTCGTCGCGTCGTCCTATAGTAATCGGTCCAATATTACGCTAATCCTTGATTCGACGAATTCGTTTTTTTTTTTAATTTTTTTTTGAAATGCCGTTGTTTTGGAATAGGTATTCATCGCACCGTCAGTATAGTAACGGCAGAATTAACACGGCCAGCGTTGTGCGGCGAATTACACGGGCGATTTATTATTATCGAGGAGTGCCAGCAGATCTGAAAAATTCTTCGCGACGTCCCAGAAAAATTAGTGGGAGCAATAAATCTAGCAGAAGTGTGGAAAAACTAAATTAGTGACAGCACAGGTGTACCGATGAAATTAACGAATTTATCTTGTCGGCGTTATCCCGTTATTTTTAAAGATGCTCGCTAGAGAATCGGCCTCAATTTTTAACGATAAATACTCAGACTATATGCGCGTACGCCGGCATAACGGCACGGTATTTTTACGACTTGTTAATTTTACTATAAAAAAAAAGTTATGTCGAAACATTTTTTATTAAATAAAATTCGTTTTCTATAAAAGGGCATGCCTTACCTACTATGTAACATGAGCATTTTTAACGTTTTTTTGTTTGTATTCAGAACAGTTGCCCTCGACATGATGGTTTCTTACAAATTCATAATACTTATTAAAACTTAAATTATATCTATACAAATAGTTTCACTCTAATCATCCTCTTAACCAGAAATATAATGCTGTGTCACGCCTATTAGCGACAAAGAATATTTAAATCATTTTTGCATTTTTTAAATGCCTATAATGATTAAGTGAGATTCATAAAGCTATAATGAGAGGAAATATTTTTTTAGTTAGCGATTGAATACTTGGGTTGCTGTTTGAGCTATTTTCATCGTTTTTAGGATTTCGATGATCCGACGTTTCAGAGTTCGAATATCATACAATACAAACAAAAAAATTGGTTATCGGACATATTCGTCAAATTAATTACAATAACGAGTTTGGCAAGAAACAGTCCCCTTTAGGGCTACTGTGATGACGGTAATAGACGAACTGCCGAAACGTCGGATCATCAAAGTCCTACAAATAATGGAAATAGCCTAAACAGCAACTCAAGTACTTAATTTTTATTTCAATTATTATTTATTTTTACCAGCCGTTGAACAAGCCAGAAGGACACTTGGCCTTATATTGTTGGCTCATATAATATTGATATTCGATTCTATTCCTTCCCAATATAATTATATTAAAAATGTAATATATAGTTCACACAAAATTCTCAGTTTAATAAGCGGATATAATTATAGAGACTGAGATATACCTACTATTCTTTCTTGTTCAGGAAATAGCTCATTTGACATACCTACACTGAATCGGATGAGTCACCGCAAACGACAATCGTCGCGAATGAACGACCTGCATGGCCTTAATTCAACCATACGTATACACGCAAGTTTCAACTAAAGCGCGCGCCTGTGTATGTGTGAACAAGCAGCGGCCATGCTCGCCACGCACTGCCTACCTTTGTCCCACCTCTGAATCATTATCTCTTTAGTACCTGCCCACATCCTTCAACCATTTCAACCTTGACTGCCTGTAACGTCCGCTCGAATAAACGAGACCTGTATTAATTTACATCTGCGTATGATGCATATATACGCTTCGGTTTATTATAACGGCAGAATTATTTCGCACGGGGAAAAATCGAGATCGATGGAGTGTTTGCATTTGAATTGAAAATATTGGCTACACTCCAACGCTAATAAAGGACAGTTATACGCCGCGCAATGTGGAACTTGTGTAAGAATAATATCGAAATTTTAGCAGTGTAATAAACATACAAGACGTTAAATAATTTAAACGATATATGTCTTTTCCAAAATCTTCTCTATTTGCACTAGATTTATATAGAAGCTTTGAGTTTTAGAACTTTTTTTAGTGTGGATCTCAATTTTACAGTGCCCTATACGAGATGTGT
Source organism: Protaetia brevitarsis (assembly GCA_004143645.1). NCBI lineage: Eukaryota > Metazoa > Arthropoda > Insecta > Coleoptera > Scarabaeidae > Protaetia > Protaetia brevitarsis. The sequence goes on along the minus strand of RXPK01001295.1, from coordinate 9,605 downwards.
CACGATGCGAAGATGATTCCTACTGAGCTGCAATAGTTCTTCGGCCTTTTTTTTTGATGGTCTCTTGATAAAAGTCTTACTATGAGTTTGCCTGCTTGTATTATTCCATTATTCATTTGTTTCTCTTTGACTCAACTTCATACTTGTTCCCGTGGTGTGTTTTTAGATAATCCTAAAACAAATTCTGGACCTATATATAAAGCCGATGATTTCATTCTGGTTAACTTGTCGGCTTTCTCGTTTTCTTCGATTGCTGAATGTCCGAGTATCAACAGCAAAGTCATTTCCTCGCGGTCTGTAAGATTATTCATTTCTCGAATATATTCCCAAATCAGTCTTGATTGTACCTTGGGCAATATAGATCCGCTTATTTTCATCAGCACTCTGATTGATTTCAGTAATGCAATATTGCGCATACTTCTTCTTTTGGAAACCGTGGCATATTTTGCTAGTGGAAAACAGCTGTAGATTCCAGCTCTTTCTGTAGTTGGTTCGATTTCAGCTTATCCGATCTGTGATTTTCACCTCGATATTTCTGTAAAAAAAGATATGTCGAAATTATGTGGTCTTATCTTATCCCAAAAGGTTGCCTTCCACATGATTGATAATATCATTTTATCCCAATCCTACATATCTGCAATTTAGTAGTTGTTGCAATTTGAGATGGCCCATTCTTGCTTCGGCCATTGTCACCAAATGGAGAGGAGAGAGATTTAGTAAGCAATCCATTGCTGCTGTAGGAGTAGTCCTCATAGCTCCTGCTATTTCTAAACACGCAAACCTTTGTACCGTGCTAAATTCAGTTATAGCATAGTTATGTGATCATATTTGAATAGTTTACGAACCAATAGCTATCTCTACCTCTTCGAAATCGTATTTCTCGTTTCTATTTGTTAATCAAATTAAAAATGTGTTTTTACTTATAATTATCAGTAAATCAAGAAAGGTGAAACATAATCTAAACTACATCAAAATTAAGTTTAACCGACTTACCACCAAGGAAAGTCAGTATTTTCGTCCACTACCGCTTCGAGTGTCCACCTATTTACTCCCACAGAGTCAAGTCACTGCGAGCGTCTCGCGTATTATCCGTATTCTATAGAAGAGACCCGACGGGAGCGGCCGCCCTTATAGTACAGAGAGAAAAGGGACACTCACTCTGTCATCGAGCCAGCACGCGGTAGCAAAGCTGGGGGTTCGTACGCGCAATCGATTCGGACCGTTCCGTGCAGGTGTCATTATCAACAGCTATAACGTTGGAGTTATGCGGATTAAATGGGGTATGTGTAGGCCCGAGATCATTACACACCGGTGCCGGCTTAATAGAGCGGATTAGGTTTTAATTCGGTAAATGTAGCCGAGTACGCCATTGTTTAGTTAATGCCAACCTATACCCTATACAAAGTGCGCAAGCCGTATTCCAGGTTTGTTTAATTAGTTCGCGCAAAATCCAGAAAGTCATCCCGATGATGGGCAATGGAAAGCGAGCTATTAAAATCTCACAGAAGGAAAAAAAACAAACCTCCCGTGATTACGATCTGGATGGACTTGAAAGGAAATCGCGGAGAAAATAAGATTTTCTTCATTCCATTCTAGTTTAGAAGATAAGAGACTCCGCCGATATCTCGAAATCCTTATAACTTTTTCTCCCTCGGCGTGCGATTAGCGGAAATTAGAGGAGCGGAGAAAATTACTTTACGACGCGTTTCATACCCGTCAAACGCCCTAAAATTTCCCGCGAAAACAACGCAAACAAGACAGATTAATTAAAGCAACTACTTCACCGTCATCAGCGACACCTAACCATAATTAAGAAATTTAAAACGATGAAAAATACGCCGGCGAGCGCAAACATAATTACTTCGCTGAGACGGGCCGTTAGCATTTCTAAAAGGTATAATTTTGAAATCCAACATTGCACGTAGCGTCTGGCAGGTGATACATCACCTACTTCTTCTCGCTCGCTCCGTGCCGTGCGCGCCGCTTTGCCTCCTTCTCTAGACTTATTCTTTACTATCGCTCCCTTTCTCGCTCCGGACACCGACGAAAGCCATTCTCCTTTCCTCTCCCTCGTGGGGAAACTGCAGAGATCAATTTACTCAAGCGTGTACTCTATGCTATTCGTCTCGGGGATAGACGAAATAAATTCGCCACTCCCGCACTCAATAGCGAGTTGCGTGTTGCCGATACATTAACAAGGAAGCATGCAAAATCTGCGATAATAGTTTAAGTAACGATGGAAGAATTAATGGAAGAAATATACATATACATTTACAATTTTCTAAAAGTGGAAAGCGTCATCAGATCATGTCAGGAAGGTAAATATATGTCGAATAAGAAGATAGAACTTCTCGCTCTGTTCTCTCTCCTGTAAGATGTTTTGTTATCATCGTTAAGGTTTTATATCGACTTTGTTTAACGGGGCGTAAAGTCGTTGTTCCTTTGTTAAATATCCCCGCGATATTCGCAGTTTAAGATCGAGAACATGGGATGGCTTTTAACGACCTGTGCCAGAACTCTAGCAATACCTTAGATACTTACTAATACCAGCAAAATAGTGATTTTAATATCAATAAATAGATAATATTATTTAGTTTTTGATTAAGTAATCGCAACATTCATTAATGCCTTGCTAATTCCTACAGTTATAAGGATCATAAAAGTCCATACGAACTTTTAATTTTATATTGTACACCTTTAACTTTAAAACTTAGCCGTTTACGACATACATTCATATGACTTTTTATGATCATAATCATCCTAGATTTGATTAGGGTTGGAATGGCCCACGGACCTGTTCTACCGGGACCTTCTCAAATCTATTGTAATCTCCTTTTTTCCTAGAAGACGCTCTCTAATTTTGCCCTCTTTAATCATCCTTGAGAGAGGCTTCTTTGTGTAGCTGCTAGCAATGGAGTTCTCCACGTCCATTACTAGAACTCTTGTCCTCGCTAGGCCGTCACATTGTCACAGCACATAAACTGCTGTTTCTTCGTCCTCTTGGAAAAATTTACAAGTAGCGCCAACGAATGACCTTGACGAACTTTACTTGGCCAGATCGTCCGCCGCCTCATTTCCCCTCAAGCCCGAGTGGCTAGGAGCCCAGATCAATGTTAATTCCCATTGGGTGCTTACCTCATTTAGAGCGCTTACGCAGTCACAAATTAGCTTAGAATTTACATTTACGGAACTAATCACTTTAAGTGTATAGTGAATTGCAGCAACCTCAGTCTGGAGCACTGTTGTATCTTTGCTGAATCGAAAGAGCTCTTTTAGGCTTCTTTGCGTATATTCCAGCTCCAACGCCGTAAGTCCGTTTTAGAGCCGTCTGTATGCCAATGTGAGTGCGCTCTTACTAAAGTGCCTATCTCTTAGTCCTTCTTATTTGGTATTATAACCTCATATTTCCCATCTACCCTAGGAATTAGGCTATAAAATTTATATTTAGAATCACCCTGTATCAGGGAACGCGGTTCTAATGTGTAGAAATCATTAAAATGCAGTTATTTACATTTTTGGAATAATATTAGATTTGTAAATTGAATAAATACTTCAATTGTTTCTGGACCTATTTTTGATTTAACCCGCTAATCGTAGGTCTTGTTCAATCGACAAGTCAGTTTATTCAACGTGCGCAAAACGTTCTCCTAAACTTCAGCAATAAGAAGAGTATCGAACAAAATAAAACTAGGGTTCACTTGGTTCCGTCTACTCTTGTCTAGTAGACAAGCAAACTTTGTGAGAGAGGTGAGAATTATTGACAGGAAAAAGTTTCTTGAGCACTGCGTTCTCCTTCCGTTCCCTTTCTCTTTTTTCTGTTCGTGTATTAAAAAAGTTTCCAAATTCATTTACGCCCGAAGGCCAAACACACATCCACTCCCCACATCTTGTATACGCTACTTCTAATCCGGACGAGAAGGAGCCACTTCTCCACCTGCATCACGTTCTCTCCGCTCACCTCCGCGACAAACGGACATTCCCTCTCGGAGAGAAATCCGGAGGTCACGCCAGCGGCCTGGTAAGAATTGAAAACCATTACGGCTGATGAAAGGAAAGTTTCTCTTGGCGTCGAGTTGCGAGATTCTTTGTAAACCCGCGGGCGGCGTCATTCCGGCTCCTATTACCTCTCACCTCTCTCCCGGCTTCACCTTTCCACGTCTACCTTTCCATTTGATTTGTATTTTCATCGGATCGGAGAGTAATTTGCGCCAAGCCGCCCACGAGCCCGTCGGGGACGAAGCTCCGGCAAGCAACCCTTTCTTCTATTGCACCTTGGTTTTTTCCTTCCTTCTGCTCGCCGCTTGATAACCGCGCCAATCCTTATTTTATCCGTCTGTTCTTTTCGTTTTCATCGCGCGAGAGAAGGGCAGAGAGCTCATCAGAGGTTGCGAGAGGCGGGGGCGGTTCAGAGTGGAATTGTTTCATCCCCGAGGATTATTCTCTCAGTGCATCGGTGCGGAAACTTTACAAAATTGAAAATGCAAATGAAAATATCGATTCGTCATTATCGAGAGAACCGGTGTGCCTCTCTCGGCGATTGATGTTTGTTATCAAATGAACGCTGCTATAGGAGGGGAATTGAGGGAGAGCTGTAAGTGTTCTCTCTGTCTTACTTTATTGTTACAGGTTCGGAGTAAAAAGGACGTGTTTACAACAGATATCAAAATTAATTAACTCTACGTCAACAATCTTCCGAGACGTCACAATTGGAATGTGAAGAATCGACGTTTTAATTTAAATATTTAGCGAACATAAATTTAGGTACCTATATGAGTACACGAGGTGATGCGCTGTTCGATTCTTTTTCGTCCGAGGATCGCAAAAAGGATCGATATAGATATTACATCGCGTAACCCAGAGGAATGTATCCAATAACCGTAGAAGTAATCTTTCCGACTGATATTTTAGACGCGAAGTAACCGAGTAAACTCTCCGTCCTCTTAACCGTTGTAATCCCGAATTTACGGTATATCCGCCGCCAGATAATACGGAATTGATTAAATGTGCAAAGTTCCGACGTTAGACATAATCCGAGGAAACTTAAAGTGGGGAAAATAGATGATTATCTCGCCCGGTGCACAGGTACCGATTTACGACGTCCTCGGAGGTTGAGCCCTTCGAGAATCTCTGGCAATCAGAGAAAGGACCGCTGCCGCCGTTCCGAGAGGAGTAGAAGAAAGGCGCTTAATTCGACTCGACGGTGGAATGGGGAGAATGCGGAACTCTCGTCTCAGAAACAAGGTAATTATGTTATCTTCGGTGGCGCGTTCCTCGATCTTATACGCTCTCACCTTTCTCCACGGTTAGTGCTGCATACCTGAGCGCTCGTGGCGATGACTAAAGTTTCTTCCCGGGGAATTACCGTTGTCGCGACGTCGGCGAGGCGCTCGAGCATGAAGGTGATAAGGACGAACGATACCGCCAAGGTAGACGCCGAACCAGCCCCCGCTCCCCATGCCGCAAAGTATGAGGGGAGGGGGTTAGCGCTAAAGTTCACTATCACCATTGTCTCGTTATTAATGATATCCTTAAGGACGACAATAATCTCCGACGGAAGCAAGAACGAGTCGCGCCGTCATCTCGTGGAGTCCGGAAAAGTTTAAAGTGTTACGTCATCGTGATGACGAGGTAAAGCCGATTATTAATCGCTTTTGATTTCCGAAAAGTCAGTATTAGGATATATCTCATTATGGAGCATCTTAATTGAAACGAGCCATCTCAAATGACTGTTTACCTGGTGTGATTTATATAAAATTCAATTGTCATATCAAGGACAATTTTTAATGACGGGCCTGACGATTTAGAATCATTCCTGGGCAACCCCACCCTTAAAATTTGAATAGCAAAAATGGATCTTGTGATCCATTCAAAAGGGCTTTTAATTCTCTTTACGGCAAAATATATCAAAAAGTAATTTTCTTTAATCAGTAATCAAAAAGAGTATAATTGGCAACCTATATAATAAAAGGCGATTAGAATGAAATGGCTTCAAATGCTCTCCCTCCGTGATCTCCTGACATTTTGCAATTTTTTTTGTGGTAACCAACATAACTCCTATTTTGGTCACGTTCAGTTATCATCTTTAATGTCGTTTTTTCCACCTTTTTTGGTTCTGTTTTCAGTTTTAGATATTTATATTGAATTATATTATAATTACTTATTTAGTGGAATTTACTCTTAGTTTAATATCGTAAGTAGAATCGTGGAATCCAAACCATTTCATTATAATCGTGTTTTATTACACAGGTCGCAAATTAGGCATTTTTTGCTCGCTGATGTTTCTCGAGGAGGAGACGTGATCCTGAGACGCGCATCCGCGTGGGAAACGTCAGGTTACCGTGGAGTCAACAGGTTAAGTATCTAGGAATCCACTTCGACAGGCGTCTCACCTGATCGAAGCAGAGCTCCGAGCTCAGAACTCGTTTTACCGCTGCTCGCAACTCGTTACTCCCAATGTTGGGGCGAAGGAGTCCCCTTCACCTAGCAAACAAGTTGCTACTCTACAAGTCCATCTTAAGGCCTGTCCTGGTTTACGGCGCTTTTGCGTGGGCGTCGTTGGCCCCCACTAGATTGAAGTCCCTCGAGGCACTTCGAGCCATCGTCCACCTCCACTTACACGAGTCAGACGTCTAGATGTTTTCTTAGAGTAACATCTAACGTTTTAAAAACCCTGACGACCGCCTGCATACACCTTATTACGAGGTAAAACTTCAAATCACATTTCAAAGTTAGGTTCGGCCTAGATTTAAAAAATGACGATCACCAATCTCCCCTGCAGAGTAACTTATTTTAAGTTACTTCCGAACACCCACCCCCAGCGGCTTGATCGTGCCGCTTTTATCAGAGATGAAAAGGTACAGAACCACAGGTTCACATCCTAGTTGAGATGTAGGTTCCAAGTCCAAGCTTACTGATGATTTTTTAATACATGTTGCCGTAAAGAGAATTAAAAGACCTTTCGAATGAGTAGTCACAAGGCCCATTTTCACTATTCAAATATTAAGGATGGAGTCTGCTACGTCCCCAAAAATGATTTTAAATCGTCAGATCCATCATTAAAAGTTTTCCCCTTTGATATGACAATTTACAGGTCATTCGTAAAGAGTTATTTTAAAGAGATCGTTTCGGTTGTAATATCCTGTATACATATTCGGCAATAGCTCAAAATGGCAATTAAACATCGATCAATGCATTTACGCACGATGCATGACGCTAGATTTCGAAAAGGAAATCGCCATAGAACTGTCTGTGCCTGTCCGCTTGATAGGGCGTGGGTGAAACGCGGTCTGGTTCTCCCCCATTTTCACCTTTCCGTCCCCATTCACCTTGAATCGTTATGGCTGCCTACGACATTACTTTCCCTTTGTCCCCTGCTGTAACAAAGCTGCAGATTCAAGGCGATCGATAAGGATATCGTCGGGAGAGGGGAATTGGAGCGATTACTTTGTGAATATTCATATTTTTTCCAGTATAAAAAGAACTTGGATCGCGTACATTTTTCATACGACACCGTATTGACAAAGTGCTCGTAAAGAGGTCTCGAAAAAGAGACTTACGATACTGCATTCCCCCCTAATTGTGTCCAGTATATTACGTCCGACGGCTACTAAATTACGTAGTGGAACTGTTGCAAATAAATTTCGCCGCAACCCGTAAGAGTCCGATCTGTAGCCAACGAGCGCTCAGAGTATCCACGGGAGACATTAAAAACCTCGTATCTTGTAAATAAGGAAAGAAGGTTTATATTGAGCAACGGAACATGGCGATGGCCATAAACTCGCTGGAGCACCGAACATGATTGAAAAACTGATCTGAGCAATATATTTGGGGAATCAATTTCGCGAGCGGCAACGCAAAAAGCGCATATAATGTAAATCTTCTTTGTACAGTGACCGTACATTAACGTGTAAATAGCATTTCGCAGCCCTCTTACAATGGCTGGCAGGCGCCGTTGCTATACCGTTGCGAGCCAAAAAATAAAAAAAAATCAGTCGGCAATTTATGGATGTACAGGTCGCCGCTATTTTATTTCTTTCCTTTTGCTGTATGAGCAATCCAACCTTGGTTATTCTATGAATTTATAATGAGTAACAAAAGGCATACAATTGGGGAAGACCAGCCAGAGCTATATCAATAATCAAGAGTTATGTCCGCACGTTGAAAATTTGGATCCAATACGAATTTAGAATCTGCAAGCAAACTTATCGTACCTATCGAGAGAAAGTTATATTCCGTAGGTGAAACGAGACGCTTTCCAGGTCGGCTTAAAAATAAACGTAAACACGAAAATACTTTTCCGTTGCGCGACATTAATCAAATTGCCTCCAAACACCCGGGTAATATTACTTATTTATTGCCTGTGTTGAACAAGAGTGTAATATTAATTAACGCCTCACCGCCAGCGCACCATCTGTCTTTCGTCGAGGTGCTCATGGGAACGACTCCACAAATCTATCTTTTACCTGGAAAAGAAAAAAAAATGCATTATTGTTAAGTTATGGTAATCTACACCATTTTCATCCGACTGTTTAAACATTATAAGATTCAGTTTAAACGGTGCACATTTTATATATGGAGCGAGTGTTTCGATAATACCGAAAATAATCCGAGATTAGACCGATAAGCACGGCGCGAGATGAACTATCGAGTAGAAAATTCCGTGTCATGATATATGGATCCTTAGGTCGTGCGAATAATCTATCATTTGTCATGTCAAATTTTTACAGTTCCCTGAGGTTGCTCGATTTAGTAAAAAGTTCCTCTTGCAGAAGTAACTTGACGTAATTTTTTTTTTTCCCCTGAAAGATAACGTGTGATAATAAATTATACTTTTAGTATGTAGGTATGCGAAGGTGTTTATAATATAATGCCGTAACGCGTTGATTATTGTATGGGGACACTTGCATGAAATTTATCAATACAAGTATGAACACGACTTAAAAGCTGTGCGTAAGTAGCTGTTGGCGGAAATCCTGCACGCACTGATTAATGGAATAAACCAATTGTCCATTATTTAATTTTCGACCAGTTCTAAAGTAACTTTCGATAATAAATGTTTTGTGTTGTAATCCTAGCATTTTGTAATAAAATAATCAAATGCAACCGTTTTTAGTTTTGATTTGTCAATGATAGCTGTCACAATTTAAAGTACAATTTAAAAATAGCCCAATGTCACTAACCTTACTAAAGAATTTACTTAAAAAACAGCCTACTCTATTCAGGAAAGTGTTTGAAAGTACGGTAGATAGGTATCTAGATATACAACAAAATTAGTCAAAATTTCTTACTATGTAAGAGTGGAATTAACGTAGCAAGATTCGAAAATCAATTCCAATACACTCGCCTAGGTATATATAGACTCCCCACTCAACGTCACGTCACATACCCGTTATATACGTGATCGGTGAGAGAAGAAACTTTATTTCTTTTCCCTGCGGAATGTCCAGTGAACCGACGAAATCGAAACGATAACCGGACCCCGTCCTTTATGACGGCCGGCGCCGCATTCCATTCAAAGGGTCCGTCCCTGCACACTGCCGGCTATTTCCCTCGACTCCCGAGTTAGCGGTCACCTATCGGACACGTGGTGAAGATGGAGGCGGCGG